>JAODUO010000422.1:40000-122500 GCA_025642075.2 Ridgeia piscesae
TCTAGTCAAGCCTGAGAGAAAACACCTGGACTGGTTCGACCCCAGCGACCAGGAGCTATAGACTCTTATGAGCAGAAGAGGACAAAGCCCACCAGAGAATGTTGCAAACCAGGAGCACTAGATCCTGGAGACTGCTACAAAAACGCACCCATGCGCTGAAGTCAGACTGATGGGAAAGGAAGTCAGTGGAGCTGCAGAGAGCTGCTGAGAGAAACAACATGAAGGTCTTCTACAATGGACTGTGGGAACCCAAGAGAAGGGACCTGTTCACCTGAAATCAACAGATGGAATAGAGACCTTCTCTAATAGCAAGAGAGTTGTGGCAAGATGGAATGAACACTTCCAGAAGCTACTCCACGTCCCCGGTGACATAGATCACGAAGCTCTGGTCAACATCCCGCAGCGCATTACCAAGACAGGCCTCGATGAGATTCCAACCAGGGATGAGATGACTAGAGCAATCGCCGGCCTGAAAGATGGTAAAGCACCTGGGGGAGACTGAATTCCTGCTGAAGTATGGAACCATGGAGGAGACAATCTGTTCAGCAGACTGCACCAACTAATCACCAATGCCTGGGAGGTGGGTTCTATAGCACAAGCATGGAAGGATGCCAGAATTGTAACCATCTACAAGAAAGGTGATCGAACAGACTGTGGGAACAATATAGGAATATATGTTGTTTCCATAGCAGGCAAGATATTCGCCTAGCAGACTATTCCATAGCAAGGATCCTCATCAACAGACTATCTACCAACATAACACCAGAGGTAGTTTCGGAGACACAATGTGGCTTCAGAGGTAACCGGAGCACCGTGGATAGGCCTATGATATTTTGTTTCCGACAGCTACAAGAGATGTGCATTGAACAGGACCGACCACTGTACATGGTATTTGTCGACTTCAGTAAGGCGTTCGATACAGTAGGGAGGACCGGGCTATGACAGCTACAGCTACTATGGATGCCCAGAGAAGTTCACAACTATGATCAAGGCTTTACATACCGGAATGATGCTAATGTTAGTGTTGGAGGGGAAGTCTCGGAATCGTTCAGTTTTACAGATGGGGTCAAGCAAGGTTGTGTACTGGCCCCCACGTTCTTCACCATCTTCCTATCAGCAATGCTCGACGAGGCTTTCCGAGAGGTGAGGGTTGGTGTCTACATACAGTCCAGACAGAACGCTGACCTATTCAACTTCGTACACTTCAGAGCGAGCGAAGACCAAGACTACTCGGATACTGATGAGAGAGCTGCTATTCGCAGATGACAGTGCACTGGTTGCACACTCTGCTGAAGTGATTCAGAAAATAGTGGATGCTTTCTCCGATGCGTCAAAGAAGTTCGGCCTGAAGATTAACATCACGAAGACCGAGGTGCTGTACCAACAAGCTGAACTCTGTTCTTGATTTCACCTGCCTCTGAAGCACTATATCAAGTAATGGATGCATTGACGATGAAATACAGAGGAGGATGGCCAAGGCTAGTGCATCTTTCGGCCGACTACGCCAGAGACTCTGGAACAACCACCATGTGTCCATGCGGATTACAGGCAAGATATAATGTGCAATCGTGCTACCCCCTATAAGGAGCCGAGACCTGGACAATGTACAGACGACAGGTGAAAAAGCTGCATGCCTTCATGAAGCGATATCTGCGTTCGATCATGAGGATAACCTGGATGGACAAAGTGACAAACAAGGACATAATCGAACTGACAGATCTATGGAAGATCTTCTGATCAGAAAGAATCTCCGGTGAACTGGACACCTCATGAGGATGTCACCAGACAGGCTACCAAAGCAGATTCTCTACTCGCAACTCTCTTCTGGTAACAGAAAGAGAGAGCGCCCTAGTCTCCGGTTCAAGGATACCATTAAGAGAAACCTGAAGCTGAGAGACATAAAGACCGACTCATGGACATCACTCTCACAGCAGAGAGATAAATGGAGAGCAATAGTCAAGTGATGGAAGCAGTCTTTGCCGCATCGCGACCGACAGCATGATGATGAAAACTATATTTGTTGATGGGTTAGAATACGCATGACAATAAAAGCAATTATTTAAAATGTAATACTCGTGAATAGTTATGCATAAGTAAACGCGACACTATTGTTACACATTTGCGGTTTAAGTGTAAAAACGACAACTGGCAAGGATAATTTGAATGGTGAGTAAATCGTGAACATAAAAACTGAGAAAGTATATGTTAATATGCAAATAAAATATCCAGGTAGTTAGCGACTTTTTGATTATCCGACTTTACATGCCCATGTAAACACGGTTTGAGCACTTTAATTATTGCCTAATGACATTGAAACGTCGGCTTGTCTGGCGTACGAAACCGTCGGATTGTCTGGCGTACGTAAACGTCGAATTGTCTGGCGTACGTAAACGTCGGATTGTCTGGCGTACGAAAACGTCGGATTGTCTGACGTACGAAAACGTCGGATTGTCTGACGTACGAAAACGTCGGATTGTCTGGCGTATGAAAACTTCGGATTGTCTGACGTACGAAAACTTCGGATTGTTTGGCGTACGAAAACGTTGGATTGTCTGGCGTATGAAAACGTTGGATTGTCTGGCATATGAAAACGTTGGATTGTCTGGCATATGAAAACGTTGGATTGTCTGGCATATGAAAACGTTGGATTGTCTGGCATATGAAAACGTTGGATTGTCTGGCATATGAAAACGTTGGATTGTCTGGCATATGAAAACGTTGGATTGTCTGGCATATGAAAACGTTGGATTGTCTGGCATATGAATACGACGGATTATCTGGCGTATGAAAACGTTGGATTGTCTGGCATATGAATACGACGGATTATCTGGCGTATGAAAACGTTGGATTGTCTGGCATATGAATACGACGGATTATCTGGCGTATGAAAACGTTGGATTGTCTGGCATATGAAAACGTTGGATTGTCTGACGTACGAAAACGTTGGATTGTCTGGCATATGAAAACGTTGGATTGTCTGGCGTACGAAAACGTTGGATTGTCTGGCGTATGAAAACGTTGGATTGTCTGGCATATGAAAACGTTGGATTGTCTGGCGTATGAAAACGTTGGATTGTCTGGCGTATGAAAACGTTGGATTGTCTGGCATATGAAAACGTTGGATTGTCTGGCATATGAAAACGTTGGATTGTCTGGCATATGAAAACGTTGGATTGTCTGGCGTATGAATACGACGGATTTTCTGGAGTATGAAAAACTTCGGATTGTCTGGCGTATGAAAACGACGGATTGTCTGGCGTATGAAAACGTTGGATTGTCTGGCGTATGAAAACGACGGATTGTCTGGCGTATGAAAACGTTGGATTGTCTGGCGTATGAAAACTTCGGATTGTCTGGCGTATGAAAACTTCGGATTTTCTGGCGTATGAAAACTTCAGATTGTCTGGCGTATGAAAACTTCGGATTGTCTGGCGTATGAAAACTTCGGATTTTCTGGCGTATGAAAACGTTGGATTGTCTGGCGTATGAAAACTTCGGATTTTCTGGCGTATGAAAACTTCGGATTGTCTGGCGTATGAAAACTTCGGATTGTCTGGCGTATGAAAACTTCGGATTTTCTGGCGTATGAAAACTTCGGATTGTCTGGCGTATGAAAACTTCGGATTTTCTGGCGTATGAAAACTTCGGATTGTCTGGGGTATGAAAACGACGGATTGTCTGGGGTATGAAAACTTCGGATTGTCTGGCGTATGAAAACTTCGGATTGTCTGGCGTATGAAAACGACGGGTTGTCTGGCTACTTTCAAGGCACGCCTAAAGTCGCTTTTTTCGACTCCCTTTTATATATATATAAATGTTCTGGTATAAATACTACACATTCAGTATGTTAGAGTCTTTGTGCAGTTGTACTTTTTTTCAAAACCGGGGGACTTGCCTGATGTGTTTATTTATTTGTGATTACAGACAGTGACGAGTGTGCCAGCAATCCGTGTCTGAGTGGTGGAACGTGCGTGGATCGTCTCGACGGGTTCACGTGTCAATGTACAGATGGATTCACAGGACCTATCTGCAACAATGGTTGGTTGATATGAAAGAACTACCTATAGTTTTAGCGATGTGTTTCCTTTAGACTAATTAAGATATAAACTTGATAGCATTAGGATTGAAAACATTTGACACGCATATTTTATTTTCCAAGTTCAACATGTAATGTGACGTACATAAATTACAATTGCTGTAAAAAAAACCTAGTAATTTGCTTTGGACATTGTGTTATCCTTTTTACCAACGACTATAAAATTAGGTAAGAACCGTGCCTAAGCAATTGTTTAACTAGCATCATTTCTGTCAAAATAAACTGGATCTGATTGACGAGCTCACGTCCCAATGTAAGGATGGCTTCGAATGTGCGCTATCGTATGTCTGACAGTTGGAAAATAACTGGCTCGTTTTATTGCTGTGCTATATGGCATGTAAACAAAATGAGTATGATACATTTGAATTATACATTAGTTATATCAAATTAAACATTTGGTACAGCCCGTAAATGTGTTCAGTGTTGCAACAGTAATTCAATGCCCCTTTAATATGTTCATACATGTTAGATATTGCCCATGCAGATAACCTATACACCATGTTATATTGGAAAATTATTATTTGATTTGATCACATTCATACATTTGTTGATATCTCAAATCTAAAATGTATTTGTTTCATCATAATATGCACACACACACACACACACACACACACACACACACACACACACACACACACACACACACACACACACACACACACACACACACACACACACACACACACACACACACACACACACACACACACACACACACACACACACACACACACACACACACACACACACACACACACACACACACACACACACACACACACGTGTATATGCCATAATCGATCAGAATGGGTTTAACACACTTAAGAACAATTTGATATCGAGTGTTATCATCTTGCAGACATTGACGAGTGCCGCAGCAGTCCTTGTAGAAATGGAGGAACTTGTCACCATGATGTGAACTCGTACAAATGCACGTGCGCTTCCAGTTACTACGGCTACAACTGCGAAATGAGTAGGTCATTTGCAGTATTATAATTTTTTCTCGATTGCCATTATTCGCGATAACTCGTATTCAAAACAGAAACACCATCCGGTGGTTCATCATAATACTATGTACTGCTTCAAAACAGCGTACGCAATAACACACAGTATACAAATTGTTATGCAAGAGTGTCACACAAAGGTGCATTATAGATTATTAATAAACAACGTTCTATTTAACAAGATTTAACAAGATTGCCACCTAGAGATTCAACTCTAGATGGCAGGTGGACTAGGAAGCCATTTAGCTTATCGAGAGTCCAACCTATCTATCTAAGTATACCCCGCCCGTCTTAGGTATATGTCGATTTTATTTTTAAATATATTAACACTACTAGCACCTACACAATCAGCTGATAATCTGTTTCATTCGTTTACTGTTCTTTGTGAAAATGAAAATTTTCTAATATCTCGTCTACACTGCTTCTTTGCTAATGTAGCTCCATGTCCTCTAGTCCTTCTCTCTTCCTTGACTGTGAAAAATAAAATTCTGTCAATATTTTCATATCCATTCAATATTTTAAACACCTCAATCTGATCACCTCTCAATCTTCTGGTTTCTAGTGTTGTTAAACCACATTCTTTTAGACGCATTTCATAACTAATATTCCTGAGTTTTTGGTATCATTTTGGTTGCTCCTTCCCCTTCCCCTCACCACTGGCAAGATTCCTGAGAGTATGATCTGTTCAACTCTCGTTTTCTTCAGTGTCTCTACCAACTCTCTGTATCTCTTTACTATCCTGGTTGTTCCATTCCTGTCTGCATTTTTCGTCCCTACATGTACTAATATAGACCCCCCTTGGCCATGCCCCAATACGTTCTCTACCCGTTCAGTCACATGCTCTATCCTAGCCCCCGGAAGACAAACAACAACGTCTTCTCCTTTGCTTAATGTCCTGTCTGTCTTTCGCAAAATGGAGTCTCCCATAAATACCCTTTCTGTTCTCAATGCCCCCTCGATCACTGCTTCAGAGTAGCTCCTCCGTGGTTGCATCTCCCTGGTTGCTGACTTTTCCACCGCCGCTTTCTCTGTTGTTCCTTTCTTTCCAGTCTCTTTTCTCCTGTCATCGTCCTTGTTATTGACTTCCGTTTGATCACATCACCTCTCACTTCCTTTCTTCCATTCGTCTTTCCTCCTGTCGCATCTACTTCTCTCATCTCCTGTCCCCTTGTCCCTCCCTCCTTCTCTACTGTCACTTTCTCCCCTGTCACCTTCCTGCATGTCATGTTTCCTGTTGTTCTTTCTCCATTTGTTGTCCTTGCAATCACCCTCCCTCCACTCTCCATCCCCTTCACAATATCAGTTAGCCTAGTTAACTCTGCTGTCAGACAGTCCACTTTCCAACATTGGAACGTAAACCCTTCCTCCGTTGTCTCTGACCAAGTTTTTCCGCACCCCGATACGGCAAAATCCACCAAGCTGTGGCAGTGGTTACACACCAAGAGCCTCCTTGCCTTCACTTGCCGCTTGCCAGGTGCCATATTACGATTTGTCAAAATCAACTCTTAGTTTAAACCAACTTAGTCTTTAGAAAGACTATTTGTTTATTGCGTACAGCAACTGCAGCACACTTTATGTTATAAACAACTTACTACCTATGTTACCATGAACAATAAGTTTAGTCTGTACTGGTACCGTTCCCTAGCGGAAACGTTGGACACTACCTATATAAACAAACAAGGGTTTCCTACTAAAACGCTTGTTTATTTGTAATAACAATGATACCTATTCACAGTATTATCTTACATATGTAGTTGTTACTCTTATTGCTTTATCTCTTATGTACTATATCAAATAAAGAGATTTGCTCAATCTTGCTTACAATTTGTCGAAGCCTAGATTACCCTATTATCACCCACTATACTAATCTATTCAAAAATACTGTTAACTAACAAACTTTAACCAAAACTACTACTCAATATATGTCCAGTACAACTTTATGAATAACCTTAACCCAAGTATAATACTTATCAATCAATATTTCCGCTTGTTTTTCAAATTTTATACACCACCAATTTCAAACCTCTACATCCGCCAATTTTCCCGCCAAGTATTACATCATTCTAGATGATTGATAACCAAATTTGATGCAATACGTGTGTTGAATATGTTTCGCTGAAATGTGTAAACTGTCACACCATGTTCGCTTTAGTCGCTGCCGCCTCAGAGATAAAGAGAGTGACCATACGACTGAGTCTGAAGGATGAACAGTTCTCAGAGACTCTGCAAGATAAAACGTCAGAGGCTCACAAAACGCTGAAACGCAACGTTGTTAGAGCGGTACGTGTCGTAGTCCAATAAGTGTCAATATTCTGGCGTCAACTAGAAATTGAATTGTTACGAGCGCCTTCTCTTTTGTGTGCGGAAGAGATGACTTAACCAATTCAGCTTGTTTAGACATAATCAAACAATAACACATTTTGCATCAATTTCTCAATTTATTTTGGTCATTGGATAATTCAAAATATCCATTACTGAATAAATAACTGGTTCGAGACGTAGAAGTGCTGTGCATATATGTGAAACAGTGTTCTTTATGTTCAGCTGGAGGTTATCCTTGACGAGAAACTTGGGCACGGAGACTACAAAATTGTGGATGTTGAATTCAGGTAAAATGAAGAAATTCACACTCATACTTTATACACAGAGACAGACATGCACACGCATACACGTACGTGTACGTACGCACACCATCAATGTCTATAATGACATATAAATAAAAACATTACTTAGGGAGCTAAACTGTGTGCGTGTGTGCGTGCGTGCGTGCGTGCGTGCGTGCGTGCGTGCGTGCGTGCGTGCGTGTGTGTTCGATTTTGTCCCTCAATGTTTTTACTATTCATCTCCTACTTCATATGCTAACTTAATTGTACTACTACTAATAATAATAATATTTATTATTTATAAAGCGCAATATCCAACATGTTCAAAGCACTGTACAGTACAATTCAAGCGTCTCATTACATTAAAAAAAAATTATAGAAATAATAATAAATACAACTGTAAAAGTAATGTGCAGATAAATCAAAATGTACAAACGTTAAATTAATCACGTATCAGTGGTGGCGGACCAGTCCACTACGACAGTGCGTTCACATCGGTTTCTTTCACAGTGCGGGCAGTGTTGTGGTCAGCTATTTACTGGACATGTTGAAAGCCACCCCGATGGAGACTACATCAGCAGTTCACGACGCTATTTCGGCCAACAATGGCGTCTTCGCCGGGTATAAAGTGGACGCAAGCACTGTGAAAGCATCAGGTACAACCACTTGTTTATTTAATCGTCTTAATATATAAATTTACGTAGTGATTCTTACCTAAAAGGTACACATATAATTTACGAATTTGTAATACTCTTAACTAATTCTCTGCGAACAATAATTATAAGATCTCCACTGGCTTCGGATCAAACAGCGGATCGAGTACAAACTGTTACTGTTGACGTTTCGAAGCCTTCACGGACTAGCTGCATCATACACAAACAACCTTCTAATTCGGTACGAACCGACCCGTGAGCTACGCTCCGCGGACGCTCACTTGCTGGAGGTTCCACGATGCAGACTATGTACGCAGGGGGAAAAGGCCTTTTCGAGTGCTGCTCCACGGCTCTGGTACAATCTGCCGCTTGCCATGCGTGCCACAGAAGAAACTGAAGACATTTCTGTTTAAAAGAGCGGTTTCACTTTAAAAGAACAATTTTATAATATCCGAACATTTTTTATAATTATCTTCTATTTATCAACACTTTTTTTTTATTGTATTATAATTAACTTTTTTATTAGCTATTATTTATCAGTATTAGTATTTTAGTATTATTCAAACTAATATTATTTATTGATATTGAAATTATTTTACTGATCTATTTATTTTACAACTACGTCTACATTTTATGTTTTAAGATAATATGTATATTCACGTAAAGTGTAATGCGCCTCTGAATGGTTTTATTGCTAGAGATATGACATAAACAAATACTGTTCGTTATTATATTGTTATTATGATATAATAGCTGCATATAATACAACTGTTCACATGATAATTTTTTATTAATAAAAGGGTCATTCGTTTTCAGAAATGAAGGTTATGACATACTACGGACAGTTCCGGGTGCCAGATCTCAAGTTCAAGAAATCGTGGGGCGATAAAGATTCCAAGGAATATGCTACTCTGGCAGCGGAGGTGAAAGCGAAGGTTGGTTTAGAAACATTAAATTAACAAATGTTATTGTTTTATGTGTTTGTGTGCAGGTGTGTTCGTTTAGTGTGTTTTATGTGTGCTTGTGCAACCGCATAATTATGTGTTTTTGTGTATTTGTGTTCCTACATGGCGCATAGTTGCTATAATATTATATGGTATAATTGAACAATGTTCTGGTATTATTTACTTGTAGCTGAGAAGCGTCTACCATGAGGAGATTGGGTCAAAACTCGTCACTGTGGGAGACATAACGTTTACGTATGTATGCCCCTTCTTTGGTGTTATCCGTCGTCCACCGGTTTGATAACATGCAGGTTTTTCAACAAAGTAATTGAATTCGGATAGCATACATTGCCACTATAATTAATCACTTCGGTTCAAACGAGTCGTCTTTGAAAGTGTTCAGTAGGTATAAATGCGTATTTAATAACCGGGCGTTGTTTGATTGACAGGAAGGGTAGTGTCGTTATCGACTTCACACTGAGGGTGGACGACACCGTTGACCAGGGGACGTTGCACGATATATTCACAAGTCAAAGACAACTGACCGTCGTTGGCAAAGACGTCGACCGCAACAGCTTCAGGTTATCAGGTATGTTACACAATTTAGATGTTGCTATTTTCTGCAAATTATCATCAATATTCGACAACTCGTCACCGAGACTTGCTGATAACTGTTTGTATACCATTAGACCACCCATTAGAGACGGGAGGTCTTCAACATCAAAGTTCTCACAGATCGACTTGGTGTATTTGATCAATAATAACATTAACACTGGTTCTTCTGTATTAAGACATCTGAAACATGTATGCGACTCATGCGAATCTCGTTTCTGAGTATTGTCTGCACCCCAATAACGTTCGTCGTATGTAATCCTGTAGAAGATATCATTGCACAAAGTTTATTATAAAATATACCATGATATACATGTTTAGATATTTTTTCTGTTGTATGATTCTATGTACGTTTTATTGTAATGTGTGTACGCGCCTATGAACGGGCGGGTCCCGGAGATACGGCGCTTTACAAATGCTTGAAATAATAATAATTGGCAATATATAAATACAATGACGTACATGTTTACTTACGTTGCTAGGTTTTTCTAAACAGGATCGTTTTGAATAAATGCTTTGTTTATATTGTTTTGTTGTTCGAAAATAAGTGTTGGACAAACACAAAAACACACACAACGTGCTGTACAACTTATTTATTATTGTTTGTTTGTTTGTGTTTCAGAGAACAAGATAGAAGACGAAGGTACGTCTGTTTTAGGTTACTTAAACGTGTGATATCGTACTATGTAATAACACAGTGGAACTAATTATTCTGTAAGCGCTAATATGTATTTCCCAAATCTGTGACTATCCTGGGGTGAGCTATATTGCAAAATGGCTGCATTACTGAGGTGACCGAATTTCGACTGTATTTCGGAAACATTAGATGGTTCGTTGTGTGAATTTATTTCGTAAACTATAATTAACTTTAAAATCATCAGGTTCATTCGCCATTCTCAATGTTCAGTCGTCAATTGTTTTTATTGGACCACTGGTCTTTGATAACTAATTGCCGATATGACAACGTTTAATTTTAAGTACATTTATTTACTCATTCCTTTTGGCATTAGTAGGCCTACTCGTGTACTCATCATAATTTCAACTTACACAATTATTATATTAGTGTTGTTGTTGTTCGAGTTGCTGTTGTTGGTGTTGTTGTTTTTGGTGGAGGTCGTGGTGTAATATTAGTTATGTTGATGTTGAGTATCTAGACATTGATTGTTCAGGTTTCCAATGGTTGCCAGTCACAGTCGGCTCCACGCTCGGTGTGGTCCTACTTGTGATTGTTGCGTGTATCATCGGCTACGTCGTGCGCAAACGCAGACTTCTCCCAGAGAATGTCACCAACGTCAACTACAGGTATTGCGTCACGTGGTTACTGTTGTTGTCGGTGACGTCATCGCTATTGCGACCATTGCCAGCAAACAGTTTCTGTATTGGTTGTAACGGTCTATCTGCAGATAAACCATGTCTTAAGAGTGTGGTAAAACAGCTTCAAAAACTGTCGGCAGTGCACTCATGCCTCTAACAACAGTATGCAACGACAGATCGAAAAACAGAACTGGCAACTATTATCTCAGACCAAACGCGCCCCGCTCATCATCTGTTCGAATTATGACCGTTAGGCAAACGTTTTAGAATCATCAGTACGAAAACAAATCGCTGTAGAAAACGTTTTCATCCCCGTGCCGTAGCAGCCTTATCAGAAATTAAATATAGAACATAGCGGTAAAGACCATGGAAGGTTAACTTCGCTGTTTTCAGAACCTTGGCGGGCTTGTTCTTTTTCTGACGCTGGTGGAGCGTAGGTGTACCTATTCGCAAATAGCGGATCGCTAGTGCTGAACACCAAATTTTCTTTTATTGTGAAATCTTAGCTTAACATAATAATTGTAAATATAATGTTTAATTTAATATAATGTTTAATACGTCTTAATATAATGTTTAATATATTTATTTTTAATATAATGTTTAATATATCTGTTAATATAATATTTGGACGTATTAAATTTAAAAATATATTTTAAATCGCGTTTTACATATATTACTTATAAATTTTTTATTTACTTCATTTATTTAACATAATAATTTTTAAATATATAATTTATCATTTTAAAGGACATTTCAGATACATTTGAGTATTTACTAGCTTAACATTATTATTTTTAAATAGATAATATATCATTTTAAGGACATCTGATATATATTATTTGTTTATTAGATCAAAGTAATATTTTATTTATCATCTTAAAGAACATTATATATATGTATGTATATATATATATATATATATATATATATATATATATATATATATATATATATATATTAATGAAATATACTTTTGATATTTATTTGTCATATTTCATTTTATTATATATAGGCACTACGTGACTCAACGCCAGAACACATTCCTATTTAACATGAAATGTACTTGCATGTTTAAAATGGCAAATAAAGATTTATTATATAATATAGCACGGATGTTTATTTTTCGACGAAATCTGAATCGCAAGTAGTTTGCAGAAAAGGGTTTCTTATATCATCATCATAGCTGTTATTTAATATATTGTGTAGTTAATTACCGTCGTGTAACGTGTATTTTGGCAGCCCGACTATGACTAGACGTGAAATGTTCTGGAAGAAAAGGCTTCCTACAATGGAAACAGCGCCAACAGCGCCAACAGCGCCACACGCCAGTCGCCAAGCGAATGCGAGGAAACACGTGACTTCCCTCGTGAGTTGTCTTCATCACGTGCACCTATTCCTTCCTATGATCACTGGCGCGGAGGGGTCCACGTCACTGGGCACTCCGTTCTGCCAGAGCAAGTAGATCAGAGCTGGTTCTTTTCGGACCCGCGCCATCTTGTTTATAGACGGCGCCCTCACACGGACGGAACCAGTTGGCTTTGCTAATGCTGTGTTCGTTGTCACGAAACTATGAAACTAACTGTTTACACCGCACTACTTTCGATGAGATTTGCGAATAAAATAACTTATGTTCACTGAAAAAGGAACGTCAATAGGAGATAACAGTTCTGCCACAGGTAGGCTGATAACTGATATGAAGTTGCGGTTTGCTTATGTCACAATCAAAATTATGCGCGAGCCCTGCGTCAAGCGTTGTCTTGCAAAAACGTTTGATATCGGTTAAATATATGAATATTTTACATTACTACTGCGATATAGCATGTCCTAGAACACATATTTGTACAAAGCGTTATTCTTGTGACATTTGTAAGATAGTTTCGAGTGCACCAGCTCGCTTTCCACAAGCTCTGGTTCTGCCTACATTGTATTCATTCTCTCCGTCGTTAGGGTTGCTGTTGTTTGTAGATTGCTAGCTTGGTGATACCCAGACTTCTACTAAAATAAATAATGTAAAAGCTACTTCTGATGATAATTCAAGTAACGCAACTCAACAGCATAATGTAAAAGCCGCATGTATGAGCCCTACAGTTCATTAACAAGTCGCATTCCAAAATACCGATCCAAAGCAGCAAGACATGGTAAGGCATGTGATTACTACAAGCAGGACTGTCCCCGTCTCGACGTATATCAATACATTGTAGGACGTGAACGCTGGGACAAACGCGATGCCGCGCACTGGACGCAACTACGGTGTGAGCCACCGAGCACAACCGGCGAGGACCAGTGGTCGGAATGCGCGGGTAAGGATCCATCTAAGCGATCAAATACCGTTGTGTTCATAATGCAAAATACATCAAACAACGTATGCCCAATAAGGCGAAGCATGCACAAACGTCTTCAGTCTTGAATTGAATAATCCGATTCATATTTACATAGAATTCGTTTTATCTCAAACACGTATCGTATTTAACTGAAAATAACACTGATAAACACAATGTTAGTACCAAGTAGCTAGATATAACAATGTCTATATAATTAAGCTGATTACTGCTACATTTCACGCTATGTCAGTTTAATGTTACCAATGCCTTATTGTGTAGAGATAAGTTTATGAATTTACAATGTGGAGTAACATACAAACAATTATGAGCGGTAATTATGAAGACTTCTTTGCTGGATTGCTGAAAAAACTACACAACATAACAGTGACTGCTGACACAGATGTGGGGTATAACTGAACGAATGAATTATCGCATCGTCAACCACACTGTGTAAATAAACACATAAGTTTTACACTGAATTGCACGCCAGATGTTTGCGTTTGTCTAACGCGCTCACTGCTGTCTCCTGTTGGTCCACATCGTCATCGCATCGACTGTGTGTCGAGCTCAGCAGTCCATTCGTCCAGCCTCGTTCTTGTCTCCATCCCACCCCGTCTCTTCAAACGCAACCACGTGTACACTTTAGTTGCTAACTACGTCGCCTCGTCCTTTTTAGCACCTGCCAATTTATGGCCCTCTTCCTCCTTCCTCCCACCAGGTCCTTTCTATCCTTATTGCTGCTTTAATCCATTTCATATATGATTCATGATAAAGCCCTTGTATTGTCTAAGATTCGCTTCATGCGCTGTTCACGTTTCATATGCTTTCACGTATCATGTTGGGTGAAATTGCTGTAACAGTTGACGTTATCAAAGTATATATATATATATATATATATATATATATATATATATATATATATATTGTTTCAGTAAATGCGTTATTTATTTGTTCTTTAAACTAGTTGTATGTTTGTGTTATCATTATGATTAATGTTGAAGTAAGATTATAAGGCCTATGCCCTGTACGAAGCCGATCTATTATGTCCTTACAGCCGTGGACACATGCGATGTAGAGGACCAATCCTACAAGACAATGAGATTATCAAGGTCGATTCACACGAATATTGGAAGAGAACCAAACGAATACGATATTAAAACGACGTCTGAACATTTACAAAAGCGGGTGAATTTGCAACATTTACATCTACGTTATTCGTGCAAAGATGCAACACGTGCAGACGTATTTACTGTCATCTTATTGTCTTGTCTTTCGAAACGAGTGCCATCATCTACCAACGAGATGTTGTAGTAAACAGACTTATTCATCACGTGACCTTTTGTCTCGCAACAAGTCCGTCAGTATTTGCATTTCCACTTTTTAGAGTTATGACAACAAACATATTCCTTACGTGACCTCTCGTAAGCTTTGATTTCCAAACAATGTTTTTCTACGTATTATATGAACTAGGGCGACATGACATCTCATAGTTCAATATTTTACTTAGTGCACGTTTTCCTGAAATCATTTCGGTTTATACTAGTGTCACCGATAACGTATTTGAAACATTCGATGGCGTCTTATGGTGTATCAACTGTCCAGCAGCCATTTTATTGGCATGATGGATCTTGTTGCTACAGAATGGGTCACGTGATGAATAATGTGTCAATTAGTTTACGTTTAAACTTGCTCGATTTATATATCACCACCTAAATATAATCGAGCTTGCAAACGAGAACATACGTGCACACGTGTATGTGCGTGTGAATGTTGTATCGGTTGATGTGTATGTGTATGTGCGTGTGTGTATGTGTGCATGTGTGGGGGTAAAGGTTCTTACCAGATAAAGTTTATAACCCGCTTTAGACGGACGTTGAACGAGTGCTTTCAACATGTATTTCCAATTGTTCCGATCTATGCGCATTGACAACCGATCAGTTGGAAAGATTTGAGGTAACCGTCAACTGTCATTGGTAACTTGTGTTGTGTTGTGAAAACATTTCAGTTTAGTGTCAACGTGAGTTACTAACCTAGCACAGCGTAAGCATAATTTCGCAAGATTGTATGTGTGATCTATCTATACACCAGCAATTACGGTTTTGGTAGCAATAATATGTTTTGTTTTAAGCACTACACGTTTTGTCAACCGTATGTTACCAAACTCTTGTTCACACCAAAGTATTCTAACGTTTGAGTTCATATTATACTGGTACGAATGCATGTTTGTGTTTGTGTATATGTGACACCATGTGCGTGTGTGTGTGCGTGCGTGTGTGTGCGCGCGCGAGCGTGTGTGCTTGTGTTTGTATGCTGTATGTATGCGGGTGCACACATAAATGTGCACGTTTCCATACATATAGGTTCTATCCATTCACTCACAAACACATGCACGCACACACTGACACACACAAAAACCTCACTATTACGGACACATGGTCCGTAGTTTGTCCGGATTAGTGAGTATTTAATTTGTCAACTATTAATTACCCAAGAATGCGTTCATGTAGATGTGTTATTTACCCAAGAGGATTGCATTGATTATGTTGTTAAACATTCACGTAGATGTATTTACCCAAGAGTACTGCACTGATAATGTAGTTAGACATTCATGTAGATGTGTTATTTACCCAAGAGGATTGCATTCATAATGTTGTTAAACATTCATGTAGATGTGTTATTTACCCAAGAGGACTGCGTTGATAATGTAGTTAGACATTCATGTAGATGTATTTACCCAAGAGTACTGCTTTGATAATGTAGTTAGACATTCATGTAGATGTATTTACCCAAGAGTACTGCATTGAAATTGTGTAGTTAGGCGTACTAAACTATGCTCTAATTGTTCGACGATTCGCTCCCAAATAGCGATAAATCTTTGCGGGAACTGGTTCATTAATCGGATGAATACTAAATTAGTATATCACGTTTCATTTGCCCCGGTTAATAAGCACATCGGTAATGGCAATGTGTACCCGAGTGTCGCATTAGTATAGGGCAAAACAATTATTTTAATGTCACCTTTTCGTAGTTATTGCTGTTTGCTAGGAATACTGTGAATGAGTACTTTATTCGAATGGTAATGAACACGCAGTGTAGGAACTGGAAAACGGCGAAGTGTTGAGCTGTTTTCTGCATGAGGCAGTGTAGCAATATAGTAGTAGTAGTAGTATAGTATTAATAATACTAATAAAATGACTTCTTTGGCGCCAATATTCTCGGAATTTCCGAGCTCTCTGGCTGAGCAGAGCCGAAGATCGGGCATTCTCATGATCGTTTACAGTGCGACAGTCGGCATTGCAAAGAAATATACACCGCAACTTGGTAATAGCAGAGAGGTTTTGAGTGACAGTGATATAAAACTATATTTCTTGACGCTTTAAGGTTGACAGTGAGTGATTTCCATACAGGCACTTAGCTAAGCTAAGAAAGTTCGGGTTCCGCATTTGTCTTAACTCTGGAAAGAGGACATCTTATATAGACGAAACGATCGACACTGTGTGTGCGGTCTTGATGGAGTGAACACTGTAGGGAGAGAGAGATAAGTGGGTTGGCTGGATGATAAACGTAATGTCGTACAGATCTTGAAATAATGCAATCCTGCACAGTTATTTTATAAGTGGCACTACATTTTTATTACTAATTATTACTTAAATTGCATGTACACAACTGATTATGTCATGTATTATATGTTATACTATCATGTCATGTATACAATATTATATATTATGATATCATAACGATTTGATTATGGGGGATAATGGGTTCTTTACTTTATGTTGTTTATCTATCATATCGTACTTACAAACACTGATACGTTCAACTATTAACATACTTTGTGGAGTTGGGTACTAGAATAAAAAAGCAATTGTTGTTGCACATCTGCGTTTGTGATCATTGCACTGGGACAACTCCGCAACAACATCTCATGTGCGTTCCTAAACAAATCGAGTTGAAAAGTGTCAAAGACTAATAGAACGTGTCTGCATATATACACAAGTAGGCCCACATCAAATATAATACAATAACTTTATTATAAGTTATAACGTGTTAGTGTAAATTATGTAATGTCATTTGGAAGAAAAGAAAATTATTCCCAGACCAGTAAACTTTACACACTTACGCTGGAACGCACGCAAACAAGCATACACACGCACAGTAGATGTTCTAGAAAACAATATATCTACACACATTTTACAAGCAAACAGACACCCCCTCTAAAGTTCCTGGTCAACGTTTTATTTACTATATTAGATCTGCCCGTAGGTGTGTGCATGGTTAGTCGCACTCCTGCTTCACCCCGCGCTCACCGGGGGGGGGGTCAAAGACTGCTTCAATCGTGGCTACATGTGGTGAATATTCGAGTTAGCGAGTGCAGTAACCGGACAAGGGTGGAAACACTGCACAGCGTCATCAGGTTCCATTTACTACTTGCGTGTTACGTCACAGCTGGTCTACACTGACCTTCATATGGTGTTGTAACTTAATAGTGTCAACTTACAGATATTTCCACACAAGCATTGGTCATTCACGTAGCTTTGCGTGGTCTCTTCTGCGGCGTGGAGCTGTCGTGACCGGGTTAATCCAGACAGATGCTCGTCGTCGCCGTTGTGTTGATCACTAGCAGCGGGCCGCAATGGCGAGGTGACTGTGAAGTCATCTACGTGGTTACGGACGTACCGCGGCGCGTCGCCACTGGTCGTCGCCACCGCCCCATAATACACCTGATTAGCGGCCTAGCCAGGACTGCATTGGACGGGCCATCCATACAAACTACATTATATATATATATATATATATATATATATAATACTATGGTTAACTGTTGGTATTTATCACGCTCCTTATCTGTAGTTTTGAGAGATGCAGAGCGAGGAATATGGTGGCCGGCTTTAGGTGGACATTGCGTAGGGGCAATGGTTTCGTCTCTTTAGTACTCTGTCATTGTGTCTCGTTTTCTCACTTTGGCGGCTTCTCTGTAGGTTTCTGTTGAAATGGCAGCTACATTGTTCCATAAAAGTTGTCATGTCGTTATTCATTTTAACAATGTTGTGATTGAATTATAATCTTCTTCACATTCATGTGGTTACCTGTGTAGAGGAATCTATCAGACAACTAAGACACATGCACCTAATTTACTTGTTCAGCAATCCTCTCGCGAGTATCGTCATGGTTTATGTATCTTCTCCCAGTGCACGTGCCAAACAACAGCCAATAATACTGAAGGCATGAACATTGTGTCAATATTTATTACACATTACAACTATGAACATATCAGCGAAGTGTAACTTTGAAACAAATAGAAAGTGAAGACAATAATGCAGGGTAGAATTTGTATACAGTGCGGTGACCCGCTGTACAATTCAGTTAGTGTACGTACGGTTGCCAAACTAACACCAGGGAGAAAACAACACCCGTAGCACAAACAATGTTTGCTTTGTTTCTCTTATTATAACCAAAAATTACAACTACACAAAACTAATTTAATGTCTACACCAATCTAGATTGCATTCCTAATCGAAATATAAGGAATTATTATCGATACCATCACACTTCCACATACAATCAACCAGCCAGACTTATTTGTTTAAAATATGTACAAAATGTCTTCAGATCTGCGAAAATTCACGCAAGGTCTTGAACTAAAGTCCCAATGTTATATTACAGCCTTTTAAGAACAGCATACAACTTACCATTAGTTAAAGCATTCAGAAATTCTGTTGGCCCTGGTGACACAACCACACCTGGTGGACACCCTACAAACTAGTCACTAGAAAACACCCTATTGCATTACGGCATGTGAGAGTAACAGATGTTTTAAATAAGGAACTGACGTTTGCTAATTATGAAATGCCTAGCTCTGAAGATACTGATATTAACAAACAAGTTTACTTTGTGTATTTGTTATTCAAACCACAAAATAAGACAGAATATCAGTTGTTTAATTAAGAGTGATTAATCACTGGGCTCAGGTATTGGGTCAAATGGTCTGCTGGATCGCGTAATCGTGTCATCTACACCGGATCATGTGAAAGCATCGTCATTCAGCAGACAGGAGGTCGTCATATCTCAGTTAACACTTGTGTCCCTCATATTCAGCTCTATGCAGAGTGAAAACCACCAGTTGTGATAAACATAAGAACAACTCCATCTGTCAGCTTCTTCCTTCAGCCTCAGACATGACACAGACATGACACAGACATGACACAGACATGACACATACATGACACATACATGACGCAGACATGACACAGACATGACACAGACATGACACATACATGACCCAGACATGACACAGACATGACGCAGACATGACGCAGACATGACACAGACATGACTCAGACATTACACAGACATGGCGCAGACATGGCGCAGACATGGCGCAGACATTACAGACATGATGCAGACATTACACAGAAATGACGCAGACATTACACAGACATGACGCAGACATTACACAGAAATGACGCATACATTACACAGACATGATACAGACATGACACAGAAATGATGCATACATTTCAGATATGATACAGACATGACACAGACATTATACATATATGACAGACATTATACATATGACACATACATTATACATATGACACATACATTATATAGACATGACACACATATTATACGGACATGACACAGCCATTATACATATATGACACCGACATGACACAGACATGGTAGTGTACCACTGTTCACCAACTCTTCCATCAGTAACTAAGGCATACACTCCATGTATACCCCTCAATATCACCAGTAGCTATAGGTTCCTCTTGTACTCCTAACTATAAATAACTATGGTATTCACTCCATGCAAGCTGCCATCATTCCCACCCGGTGTCCACTTCATGTCTCCCGCCACCGGAAGGCACCAACTGTTGTCCACAAACAGAGAATATCACTGAATACAAGAGTGGACAAGCCAAATCACTGCTGCCCACTGTCCAGTCTGACTGGTCATTCTACGATGGTCACATCAACTTCTGTGTGAGTATCTCATAAACCATTCGTCGCCGGAAGTAAGGCATGTGTTCCTGAAAGAAATTAATGCAAATAATATCATAGATGCTTGTCTCCAGGTGAATTAGTATCCCCGGTGTCAGGTAAATCCTGACTTGGCTAATACATATTAGCTTCGGTTTTTTCATCATTATTCTGCTCATTAAAGTTTAGTATAACTCATTACTTATGTAGATGTAAAGTGATATAACTATAAGCTTACAGATACATAAGCCCTAGGAGTTACAAAAGCATTGCAATGTCAAGAAATAAATGTTGACTAATTTACCAATCAGCCGTCGTCAGAATAACAGAAATGTATGTGTTGTGTAATATACCTTGTCTAAGACTACACAGCTATTGGTGTCCCCTCCCACAGGCAGCTCGCAGAACTGTCTGTGCTGTGCCTGCGTTAATGTCACATGACTCTCCTACACCATTTCAATGTGACACCCGGCCAGGCTCTTATTGTTTAACAGGTCACCCGTCTTCCAATGTCAAACCGACACTGTTGTTTAAAAAGTGTTTGTAGTGAAACAAATGTCAATAGCACATGCCTACATTAAATACAAACTCAAACAGTGCACAAGTATCTAGTATGCTGCCCACCTGTATGAAGCTGATAGGTGCGTTGCGTGTTACATACTCAGCGTATTTACACGAGAACATGCCGCAATCAGAGCCGTTCATCTGCTGAGGAATGTCCTAAAACAAAGTCATATCACGCTTCAGTTGATCTGCCTTGACCAACATTGGTCCCGTCATTGTAAGATGTCATCATTAGGGACACTTTGTCTTCACAGAACCAATTTTGCAGCAAACTATATTTCAGTAAATACTCATTCACAGGCTAAAGGAAGATAACATTCATTATGTTTTGAACATGAACCTCCTCTTAACTTATGTCGGCCTTACCTTGACATTGATCAATTTCCAGCCAGTCATATCAAATTCCTCTTTCTTTTTGTCTTCACTTTCTGCCATCAAATACTCTCTGCAACAACCCAGCCAACTTTAGTCAGTCAACAAATCTAGATTCCTAACTACAGTCAACAACGCAGGCCATCATTTCAATGCATCTCAACTACAAGGTTTTTAGATTAGTTTCTTTGATTTGTGATATTTCATATAATTTACCCCAGGCATACCTATTTAAAAATTCTTAAGTTGTAGATTTGATGAATAAATTTGTCTACATTTCAGAGAACCGTTGACTTTCAGATTTTACCCCCAAAAACATGCGTTTTTATTGCATGACTTTATTTAGACATTATGTTCTTGTTCCCCTCCCCCAGCAGGCCATAGAGTTGTAACCCTCCCTCCCCCAGCAGGCCATAGAGTTGTAACTCCTCCCTCCCCCAGCAGGCCATAGAGTTGTAACCCTCCCTCCCCCAGCAGGCCATAGAGTTGTAACCCTCCCTCCCCCAGCAGGCCATAGAGTTGTAACCCTCCCTCCCCCAGCAGGCCATAGAGTTGTAACACTTCCCTCCCCCAGCAGCCCATAGAGTTGTAACTCCTCCCTCCACAGCCCATAGCGTTGTAACCCTCCCTCCCCCCAGGCAAGTTGTAACCTCCCTCCCCCAGCAGGCCATAGAGTTGTAACCCTCCCTCCCCCAGCAGGCCATAGAGTTGTAACCCTCCCTCCCCCAGCAGGCCATAGAGTTGTAACCCTCCCTCCCCCAGCAGGCCATAGAGTTGTAACCTCCCTCCCCCAGCAGGCCATAGAGTTGTAACTCCTCCCCCAACAGCCCATAGAGTTGTAACCCTTCCCTCCCCCAGCAGGCCATAGAGTTGTAACTCCTCCCCCAGCAGCCCATAGAGTTGTAACCCTCCCTCCCCCAGCAGGCCATAGAGTTGTAACCCTCCCTCCCCCAGCAGGCCATAGAGTTGTAACCCTCCCCCAGCAGGCCATAGAGTTGTAACCCCCCCCAGCAGGCCATAGAGTTGTAACCCTCCCTCCCCCAGCAGGCCATAGAGTTGTAACACTTCCCTCCCCCAGCAGCCCATAGAGTTGTAACTCCTCCCTCCACAGCCCATAGCGTTGTAACTCCTCCCTCCACAGCCCATAGAGTTGTAACCCTCCCTCCCCCAGCAGGCCATAGAGTTGTAACTCCTCCCCCCCAGCCCATATAGTTGTAACTCCTCCCTCCACCAGGCCATAGAGTTGTAACCCTCCCTCCCCCCGCAGGCCATAGAGTTGTAACCCCTCCCCCAGCAGCCCATAGAGTTGTAACTCCTCCCCCAGCTGATAGAGTTGTAACCCTCCCTCCCAGCACCATAGAGTTGTAACCCTCCCTCCCCAGAGCCCATAGAGTTGTAACTCCTCCCTCCCAGCCCATAGCGTTGTAACCCTCCCTCCCAGACCCATAGAGTTGTAACCCCTCCCTCCCCTTGACCCATGGAGTTGTAACCCCTCCCTCCCATGCACCTATAGAGTAGACTCCTCCCTCCCCATGCCCATGGAGTTGTACCCCTCCCTCCCCTGACCTATGGAGTTGTACCCCTCCCTCCCATGACCCATGGAGTTGTACCCCTCCCTCCCATGACCCATGGAGTTGTACCCCTCCCTCCCATGACCCATGGAGTTGTACCCCTCCCTCCCTTGACCTATGGAGTTGTACCCCTCCCTCCCTTGACCTATGGAGTCGTACCCCTCCCTCACCTGACCCATGGAGTTGTACCCCTCCCTCCCATGACCCATGGAGTTGTACCCCTCCCTCCCTGACCTATGGAGTTGTACCCCTCCCTCCCCTGACCCATGGAGTTGTACCCCTCCCTCCCATGACCCATGGAGTTGTACCCCTCCCTCCCCTGACCCATGGAGTTGTACCCCTCCTCCCCTGACCATGGAGTTGTACCCCTCCCTCCCATGACCCATGGAGTTGTACCTCTCCCTCCCCTGACCCATGGAGTTGTACCCCTCCCTCCCATGACCCATGGAGTTGTACCCCTCCCTCCCCTGACCCATGGAGTTGTACCCCTCCCTCCCCTGACCCATGGAGTTGTACCCCTCCCTCCCCTGACCCATGGAGTTGTACCCCTCCCTCCCCTGACCCATGGAGTTGTACCCCTCCCTCCCATGACCCATGGAGTTGTACCCCTCCCTCCCCTGACCATGGAGTTGTACCCCTCCCTCCCATGACCCATGGAGTTGTACCCTCCCTCCCCTGACCCATGGTTTGTACCCCTCCCTCCCTATGACCCATGGAGTTGTACCCCTCCCTCCCATGACCCATGGAGTTGTACCCCTCCCTCCCCTGACCCATGGAGTTGTACCCCTCCCTCCCATGACCCATGGAGTTGTACCCCTCCCTCCCCTGACCCATGGAGTTGTGCCCCTCCCTCCCATGACCCATGGAGTTGTACCCCTCCCTCCCATGACCCATGGAGTTGTACCCCTCCCTCCCATGACCCATGGAGTTGTACCCCTCCCTCCCATGACCCATGGAGTTGTACCCCTCCCTCCCCTGACCCATGGAGTTGTACCCCTCCCTCCCCTGACCCATGGAGTTGTACCCCTCCCTCCCTGACCCATGGAGTTGTACCCCTCCCTCCCCTGACCCATGGAGTTGTACCCCTCCCTCCTCTGACCCATGGAGTTGTAACCCTCCCTCCCATGACCCGTGGAGTTGTACCCCTCCCTCCTCTGACCCATGGAGTTGTACACCTCCCTCCCATGACCCATGGAGTTGTACCCTTCCCTCACTTGACCAATGGAGTTGTACCCCTCCCTCCCATGACCCATGGAGTTGTACCCCTCCGTCCCCTGACCCATGGAGTTGTACCCCTCCCTCCCCTGACCTATGGAGTTGTACCCCTCCCTCCCCTGAGCATGGAGTAATATTTCATCTGAGTCTTTCACTTACTTGAGTTTGTTGAGACATGTGTTGTTGCTGCCTCCCATGGAGTCGTAGTATCTGATCTCTCGCCTGCCGAAGTCAACCACCTGACACAGACAGCTGCTCCATCAAACACAGTCACAATCCTTGAGACAGTCACGTCTACTACAGCTCTCTTTGATAATCATAATAACACAACTCACAGTCAGCAAACACTGCTGTTGCACAGCCTTCAACAGGGAATGAAGGGACAACCTTTTCGTGATATTTAACAAAGATCACTCCAATATCTATTGATAGAGAAAACACATTAGTACAGGACCACTTTACAAGGGAGAACGTACCGCGAGACACCAGTGCATGCCGAGATGAACCGGAACGAGGATGAAGTCGACAGCGAAGATGTCGATCTTACGCGTCCACCGACGGACTCCCGCGTGACCTGCACTCATTATCTTTGGGTAGAAGAACGTGTTGAAGGCGTGAACTTTGAACCCTGTGCCCCCTTCGTCTGTGCTCTTGCTACCCCGGTCCATCAGCAGATTCATGTAGAAGTTGATGATCTGTGAACAAAGTTACATGTATACACAGTTGCATGCTTGGATCAATCAGGGTCCAACCAGAGAGGATAAAGTGACAGAGAATGGCCCCATTCACTGCTGGCTGTGACAACACTCCATTGGTATAAACTGTGCAAAGAGGCCCTGAAGTCCTTTGGACTAGATTGTGATTTTAGTGAATCATAGTGGCATTACAACATGGAGTGTCAATACACTATTTTAGAAAATATAAATTTTTTGACAAAAATAGACACATTGTATTTTGGGTGACACTGAGATGCCTTCAGACGGATTTGACAAAATGCAGATTTCTTGTGTGGCAATAGGAAATGCCTAGGCACAATAAGAAAAGCTTATTATCCTGTTAAGCACAATATGCATTTATACTGCTCTGGCTGTCTCTGGACACACGCTCTGTGGACAGCTAACATCTGTCAAGTGTCACACATACACTGAACTTGTTTAACAAAAGTATTTGCAAATGTTATTACTATTAATAATTATCTTCTTGTTATGACAATTATTTGAATAAAAACATACATTTTAGCTATTCTATCCTCTTAATCAGGTTGTGCTCTGGATATGCTCAAAAACTTGTACTTTTTTTCAAAAACTGAAGTAACTTATTCTCATATTTTGCATAAACACATTTGTGGGTAAAGAGGTAATGCACAAGAAATGTGCATTTGATTTGATGTTTCATTTGTCTGGTCCTGCCTAGAATCACTTGTGTATTCACCAACTTGTATATTCCAGGGCTTGCATATTTGCCTACCCTGTCGCCTCTGGTACCAACTGTGGACTGGTGGTGCCCTCTGTGACTGGGACTGATCTGTAAAAGTACACTAAAATGTGGCACTAAAAAGTTGTCAGCAGTTTCCACTGTAAGACTATGGTCTTACAGTGGAAACTGATGACAACTTTTTAGTGCCACATGAATATAATGTGTTGTTGACATAAGCATCAGCCAGCCACTAATACTACTTTTACAGATCAGTCCCAGTCACAGAGGGCACCACCAGTCCACAGTTGGTACCAGAGGCGACAGGGTAGGCAAATATGCAAGCCCTGGAATATACAAGTTGGTGAATACACAAGTGATTCTAGGCAGGACCAGACAAATGAAACATCAAATCAAATGCACATTTCTTGTGCATTACCTCTTTACCCACAAATGTGTTTATGCAAAATATGAGAATAAGTTACTTCAGTTTTTGAAAAAAAGTACAAGTTTTTGAGCATATCCAGAGCACAACTAAGTTCACGGGGAATGACAATGAAATTCTTAGACTTATAATCATTAATACAGCTAATACATAGTGAGCTACTGTCTGCTACTGTGGTCAGTGACCTGTGGTGAGTGACCTGTCCACTACTGTGGTTAGTGAGTACCTCGTCGTTGAGCCAGTTGAGTCCCGAGAGAGTGGCCATGTCGCGGCGAGTGATCTGTAGACGGAAGGCGTCGGCCAGGACCTCACTGGGGGCGTAGGGGCCAAGGGCACGGTCCACCATGTCTTCCTGCTCCTCCGTCAGCTCTAGACGGGGATGACACAAGCAGGAATATGTGAGAATCTGTTTTAAATGTGCTTATTATAACTGCAGATATTTTCAAAACCTCAAATCTTTATTCCAAACCATTGCATGCATTTGTTGTCATTTGTTCAATTTCATTACAATAAAGCAAGCAACTCACAAGAATAACTGTTAACGTTGTATGGTCAAACAAAATAATCAAGTTTTTCTTTTATAATCTTGACAATTTACTAGAAGATTTACAATACATAGAAAATAATATAATCACAACCTTGTTTTGTTTGCCATTATTAAAATAGTCCCACGTACAATATTCATGAGGTATTGTGTGAAGTAATTCCTAACTCCGGCAGTATTTTATTAATTTGATGTTATACCTGGGAACTCATCAATGACCTCCTCCTCCTCCTCCTCCTCCTCGGATGACTCAACCACATATTCCTCCTCCTCCAATACCACTGGCACACGCTCACTGATGGACAACTTATGCTCAATCTACAATGGTCAGTGTCATCAGACTACAGGGTCGGAACCATTTGTCTACAATAGTTTCCATTTCAGCTTTAGTCTTGTTAAACTCTGATGTGACAGCAAATGTTTTTATTGTTAAACTGTGATGTGACAGAAAAGCCATGACAACATGGCTGATTTATTTTATAATATAAATCTATGTGCAAATTCAGATGTTCTACACATTCAAGGACAATAGAGTTTCCTGTGCAATTTGGAATTTCATAGCTCTGTCAACTGTCCAGGTTATTATGCATTCTTAATCTAACCATTCTTTCTATCTGTCTTAGAAGACTGTCACTAGAAGACTGTCACGATAAGACTGCAATTATAAGACTGTCAGAAGAAGACTGTCACACTAAGACTGTCACTAGAAGAAGTGGCTGGACATTGTCAACTCACCCGTTGTGTCAGCTGGTCCTCCCACTCTCCTCTCTGTCACAACAC
This sequence comes from Ridgeia piscesae, assembly GCA_025642075.2. Lineage (NCBI taxonomy): Eukaryota > Metazoa > Annelida > Polychaeta > Sabellida > Siboglinidae > Ridgeia > Ridgeia piscesae. Next base: position 67,445 of record JAODUO010000422.1, read on the forward strand.
ACCAGACAGTTAACACACAGTTAACACACCCAGTTAACACACTTGGTATACTCTAGCAGGGTGCACATGTAATGTAATACAAGGTCATGTCTTAACTGCCAAGAGCAAAGCCACATTTACACCCACCAGCAAATGTCTAATTAGGCAAACAAAGTATCTGCAAAAGTAATTTAAAGTATTTTAGTTTGAGAAGAAAGTAAAGTAAATGAACATGGTACGACCTGGAAGACTGCAGGGTGTGTGGGAGGGAGCAAAGAGCAGGCAGGGAGGGAGAGACGGAGGGAAGGAGTGAGGGAACTACATGGTGTAAGAGGGTTGGAGAACTATTGAGTGGGAGCGAGGGAGAACGGGAGAGGGGAGGGAAGAAAGGAGGGAGTGAAAGAAGGAAGTGAGGGAGTGAGGACTACTGCGTGTGACGGAGGGAGAACTACTGGGTGGGAGGGAGGGAGAACTATTGGGTGGGAAGGAGGGAGAACTACTGGGTCGGAGGGAGGGAGGGAGAACTACTGGGTCGGAGGGAGGGAGGGAGAACTACTGGGTGTGATGGAGGGAGAACTACGTAGGGAGGGAGGGATGGAGGGAGAACTATAGGTTAATTAAAAGAAATTGATGAGAGAGAAATGACCAACACAAATGAAGTAGTCGTGCTGACAGTGAGGGAGAGACAAGGGCAGCCGGTCACTCACCTTGCTGCTGTAGTAGCCCAGTTTGGCCTCCTCCTCCTCTATCTGCTTGCAGCGGATGCGTTCCGTGGTTGTGTAGCGGCAATTGCTGGTAAACAGATACAGTCAACTGTGCCACCGTCACTCGGGCTAACATTGAGGGATGTCACCTGCCAGACGCAGTGGATTACTGCAGATGTGAAACTTCTACCTGTTTACCTACACTGGTATCACGTCTGGTAGAACAACCCCATTGAAGTTTGAACATTACTTTACACTTTTTCCTACTTGTTTTATCACCAATTAGTTGCATCGCAAAGAAGCCTTCTGTTTCGTAAATACTGCTTGCTAAGAACTGCACAGAATATCCATCATTGAATGTCCATCATGTTTTATCAGTGGCATCTATATAGAGAAAACATTTACTTTCATCACAATTTATTACAACGATTTTGCCGTTGTATCTTATGAATGCCACATAAAGACTGACTAGCACTGTGACACCACCCCATGAATGGACTGACTAGCACTGTGACACCCTCCCATGAATGGACTGACTAGCTGTGACACCACCCCATGAATGGACTGATTAGCTCTGTGACACCACCCCATGAACAGACTGATTAGCACTGTGACACCCTCCCATGAATTAACTGACTAGCACTGTGACACCACCCCATGAATGGGCTGACTACCTGTGACACCACCCCATGAATGAACTGACTAGCACTGACACCACTCCATGAATGGACTGACTAGCACTGACACCACCTCATGAATGGACTGACTAGCACTGACACCACCCCATGAATGGACTGATTAGCACTGTGACACCACCCCATGAATGGACTGACTAGCACTGTGTCACCTCCTCATGAATGGACTGACTAGCACTGTGACACCACCCCATGAATGGACTGACTAGCACTGTGACACCACCCCATGCATGGACTGACTAGCACTGACACCACCCCATGAATGAACTGACTAGCTCTGTGACACCACCCCATGAATGGACTGACTATCACTGACACCACCCCATGAATGAACTGACTAGCACTGTGACACCACCCCATGAATGGACTGACTAGCACTGTGACACCACCCCATGAATGGACTGACTAGCACTGTGACACCACCCCATGAATGGACTGACTAGCACTGTGACACCACCCCATGAATGGACTGACTAGCACTGTGACACCACCCCATGAATGAACTGACTAGCACTGTGACACCACCCCATGAATGGACTGACTAGCACTGACACCACCCCATGAATGAACTGACTAGCACTGTGACACCACCCCATGAATGGACTGACTAGCACTGACACCACCCGTGAATGGACTGACTAGCACTGACACCACCCCGTGAATGGACTGACTATCACTGACACCACCCCATGAATGGACTGACTAGCACTGACACCACTCCATGAATGGACTGACTAGCACTGACACCACCCATGAATGGACTGACTAGCACTGACACCACCCATGAATGGACTGACTAGCACTGACACCACCCATGAATGGACTGACTAGCACTGACACCACCCCATGAATGGACTGACTAGCACTGACACCACCCATGAATGGACTGACTAGCACTGACACCACCCCATGAATGGACTGACTAGCACTGACACCACCCCATGAATGGACTGACTAGCACTGACACCACCCATGAATGGACTGACTAGCACTGACACCACTCCATGAATGGACTGACTAGCACTGACACCACCCCATGAATGGACTGACTAGCACTGACACCACCCATGAATGGACTGACTAGCACTGACACCACCCATGAATGGACTGACTAGCACTGTGACACCACCACATGAATGGACTGACTAGCACTGACACCACCCCATGAATGGACTGACTAGCACTGTGACACCACCACATGAATGGACTGACTAGCACTGACACCACCCCATGAATGGACTGACTAGCACTGTGACACCACCACATGAATGGACTGACTAGCACTGACACCACCCCATGAATGGACTGACTAGCACTGTGACACCACCACATGAATGGACTGACTAGCACTGACACCACCACATGAATGGACTGACTAGCACTGACACCACCACATGAATGGACTGACTAGCACTGTGACACCACCACATGAATGGACTGACTAGCACTGACACCACCACATGAATGGACTGACTAGCACTGACACCACCCATGAATGGACTGACTAGCACTGTGACACCACCACATGAATGGACTGACTAGCACTGTGACACCACCACATGAATGGACTGACTAGCACTGACACCACCCCATGAATGGACTGACTAGCACTGACACCACCCATGAATGGACTGACTAGCACTGACACCACCCCATGAATGGACTGACTAGCACTGTGACACCACCACATGAATGGACTGACTAGCACTGACACCACCCATGAATGGACTGACTAGCACTGACACCACCCATGAATGGACTGACTAGCACTGACACCACCCATGAATGGACTGACTAGCACTGACACCACCCCATGAATGGACTGACTAGCACTGACACCCCCATGAATGGACTGACTAGCACTGACACCACCCCATGAATGGACTGACTAGCACTGTGACACCACCACATGAATGGACTGACTAGCACTGACACCACCCCATGAATGGACTGACTAGCACTGACACCACCCATGAATGGACTGACTAGAACACATAATGACTGACTACACGACACCACCCATGAATGGACTGACTAGCACTGACACCACCACATGAATGGACTGACTAGCACTGACACCACCCCATGAATGGACTGACTAGCACTGACACCACCACATGAATGGACTGACTAGCACTGTGACACCACCACATGAATGGACTGACTAGCACTGTGACACCACCACATGAATGGACTGACTAGCACTGTGACACCACCACATGAATGGACTGACTAGCACTGTGACACCACCCCATGAATGGACTGACTAGCACTGACACCACCCCATGAATGGACTGACTAGCACTGACACCACCCCATGAATGGACTGACTAGCACTGTGACACCACCCCATGAATGGACTGACTACCACTGTGACACCACCACATGAATGGACTGACTAGCCTTGTGACACCACCCCGTGAATGGACTGACTAGCAAATGTGACATAAATGATCTCAAAAGTTTAGTTTAGGTACACACCAAAAACAATTAGTGAAACACACATACCAATTTTAAAAGATTACTAAAATTTATTGGAAATTAAGTTTATGATTTTATATTGTTCATATTTGAATTACACATGAAACATGCATTGGGAAACTCACATTTGATCCACTGAGAAATATGAACACTTTAGTAAAAAGTACAGAATTAAACTTGACAGCATTATTTCTTTTAAGTTACAGAAATGTAAATATGTAAATATGTGAAACAGAACATGTATTATGGGTCCTTACAGATATGCAGTCATAAGATGTCCTTGTGCACAAACCAGTAACATAAGCAGATTGTTTATGTACCAGATGACTTAGAACCAAACAGACAGTGTGTGCCCATGTCTCTGAATACAACCAAAGATGTTGCTGTGACACAGATGCAGGATATGTGACAGAACGCCATCTCACCCTCGTGATCACCCATTCATTCACACAATTCTTCAAATTTATGTAATTCCTTAACGTTGATCTTATACACTGAAACTTAGCAACACTTTTGTAGGTGTCTCAGAAATAGTGTGCTATTTTTTGTAATTAGAAAAATCTCCTTAAATTTAATAATGTATTATGTCTAACAATTTTTTTTTACAATCTGTCATGTCAATTACTCACAAGTCTTTAATCCACTGCTCGTTGACAAACTTTGTGCCCTGAAATGACTTCTCAAAGAAACTTGCTGCTGGCGACCTGCATCATCGGGGCAGAAAACACACGTAAAGCAACCATCTTCCATGAGAACATTTAAAACTGATTAGGTGTCAAACGTCAACAACATTCTCTGAATTAAATGTACACAATTCATCCCTGTTATGGATGCAATATGAAGAAGCAAACCAACACCAGGACCCGTATTGAGAATGGTGGCAACTTGGAATAGAAAGAATGATGTACGATTTCAGCTGAACCTGGGTGACGGCCGTGACATCCACTTACTTTGGTGGAGGCATTGGTGTCTTCTTCACTTCAATGATTTCTACTTCCTCCTTACTGTCCTCATCACTGTCACTGTCCAGATCTGACGGAGGAAACAATGACATTGCTTAAGTTTCCTCTGCATTTGGCTTCATTAACTCTACAAGCAATCATTCCCGTAAATGGGTACATTTTATCAGTTCACTGTGAAACACTCAGCAAGTCCGCCTGAAGAATGTCTCCACCTACATAGCCACTAGACCTTGCAAAAGAATGTAATTTTGTAATCAATCCATTACTTCTTAAACACAGTGCATAATATAAAATGTCTTCAATAAAAATATATTTCCCGTTATATATACCTCGTTCAACCTACCGATCACCTCAGGCTTGTCCAGGGTCCTTGTCACAGGTCTAGAAATGTTGCGACGTTTCTGTGGGGAGCTGGCAGTGTGCTCCTTTGCCACGGTCAACTTGTGAGTGGCATCTGTTCTTGACTTCACCGGGGCGTGTTTGAGACCTACGCCCCCTCGCTCCTTGGACTTGGCCGGGGAACGACTGGACCTAGTTGGTTCTGTCTTCAGGGCAGTGAGTCCATGGGGAGCTATACTTGTGCCCAGGAGAGTGCAATTCTCCCTGTCACAGACACAGACACATCTACACATCAACACCTGTCACACCTACACATCAAATTTGTCACAGACACACCTACACATGTCACACAGACACACATCAACGCCTGTCACATAGACACACCTACACATCAACACCTATCACACAGACACATCAAGACCTGTCACACAGACACACCCATACATCAATACCTGTCATACAGACACACCTCTCACATCAACACCTGTCATCTAGACACACCTACACATCAACACCTGTCACACAGACACACCTACACCACCTACACAGCAACACCTGTCACGCAGACACATCTCACACATCAACACCTGTCACACAGACACACCTCAACACCTGTCACATAGACACACCTCACACATTAACACCTGTCACATAGACACATCTCACACATCAACACCTGTCACACAGACACATCTCACACATGTCACAGCACACACCTCACACATCAACACCTGTCACACAGACACATCTCACACATCAACACCTGTCACACAGACACATCTCACACATCAACACCTGTCACACAGACACATCTCACACATCAACACCTGTCACACAGACACATCTCACACATCAACACCTGTCACACAGACACACCTACAGATCAACACCTGTCACACAGACACACCTACATATCAACACCTGTCACACAGACACACCTACAGATCAACACCTGTCACACAGACACACCTACAGATCAACACCTGTCACACAGACACACCTACAGATCAACACCTGTCACACAGACACACCTACAGATCAACACCTGTCACACAGACACACCTACAGATCAACACCTGTCACACAGACACACCTACATATCAACACCTGTCACACAGACACACCTACAGATCAACACCTGTCACGCAGACACACCTATAAGATCAACACCTGTCACACAGACACACCTACAGATCAACACCTGTCACACAGACACACCTACATATCAACACCTGTCACACATACAGATCAACACCTGTCACACAGACACACATACAGATCAACACCTGTCACACAGACACACCTACATATCAACACATGTTACACAGACACACCTACAGATCAACACCTGTCACGCAGACACACCTATAAGATCAACACCTGTCACACAGACACACCTACAGATCAACACCTGTCACACAGACACACCTACATATCAACACCTGTCACACATACAGATCAACACCTGTCACACAGACACACCTATAAGATCAACACCTGTCACACAGACACACATACAGATCAACACCTGTCACACAGACACACCTACATATCAACACCTGTCACACAGACACACCTACATATCAACACCTGTCACACAGACACACCTACAGATCAACACCTGTCACACAGACACACCTACAGATCAACACCTGTCACACAGACACACCTACAGATCAACACCTGTCACACATACAGATCAACACCTGTCACACAGACACACCTATAAGATCAACACCTGTCACACAGACACACCTATAAGATCAACACCTGTCACACAGACACACCTATAAGATCAACACCTGTCACACAGACACACCTACAGATCAACACCTGTCACACAGACACACCTACATATCAACACCTGTCACACAGACACACCTACATATCAACACCTGTCACACAGACACACCAACAGATCAACACCTGTCACACAGACACACCTATAAGATCAACACCTGTCACACAGACACACCTGCAGATCAACACCTGTCACACAGACACACCTACAGATCAACACCTTTCACACAGACACACCTACATATCAACACGTGTCATACAGACACACCTACAGATCAACACCTGTCACACAGACACACCTACAGATCAACACCTGTCACACAGACACACCTACAGATCAACACCTGTCACACAGACACACCTACAGATCAACACCTGTCACACAGACACACCTACAGATCAACACCTGTCACACAGACACACCTACAGATCAACACCTGTCACACAGACACACCTATAAGATCAACACCTGTCACAGAGACACACCTACAGATCAACACCTGTCACACAGACACACCTGTTCACTCAACACAGACACACAAATTAAGATCTATGATACAGTGAAACATCACTTATGCTAAATACAAACAAAACTAACCACTTTATATTTCATCTGATTCACAGCTGACGTATCTGAGAGCTGACACCAGTCAATTTCTAAAACCGATGCTCCACTTACGAAGTTGCATTCGCCAGAGTCAGGTTGAAGGGGCGAGAGCGGACGTGGCCGCCGTCTCCATTGTGACAGTCCTCACCAGCGGCGGCGAGATCAATGGGACTAGACGCCATCTTGCTGTAGTGCTGGATGAGCTGGGCGTAGATATTGCGCTGCTCCATATGAATACTCTGAGGACAGATACGATACACTCGGTCAACATCACTCATGACAGATTCTCTGGAGACACAGACGACATGACTGCCATGAGTGTAGCTTAATGTCACTGATGACAGATTCTCTGGAGACACAGACGACATGACTGCCATGAGTGTAGCTTAATGTCACTGATGACAGATTCTCTGGAGACACAGACGACATGACTGCCATGAGTGTAGCTTAATGTCACTGATGACAGATTCTCTGGAGACACAGACGACATGACTGCCATGAGTGTAGCTTAATGTCACTGATGACAGATTCTCTGGGGACACAGACGACATGACTGCCATGAGTGTAGCTTAATGTCACTGATGACAGATTCTCTGGAGACACAGACGACATGACTGCCATGAGTGTAGCTTAATGTCACTGATGACAGATTCTCTGGAGACACAGACGACATGACTGCCATGAGTGTAGCTTAATGTCACTGATGACAGATTCTCTGGAGACACAGACGACATGACTGCCATGAGTGTAGCTTAATGTCACTGATGACAGATTCTCTGGAGACACAGACGACATGACTGCCATGAGTGTAGCTTAATGTCACTGATGACAGATTCTCTGGAGACACAGACGACATGACTGCCATGAGTGTAGCTTAATGTCACTGATGACAGATTCTCTGGAGACACAGACAACATGACTGCCATGAGTGTAGATTAATATCACTGATGACAGATTCTCTGGAGACACAGACGACATGACTGCCATGAGTGTAGCTTAATGTCACTGATGACAGATTCTCTGGAGACACAGACGACATGACTGCCATGAGTGTAGCTTAATGTCACTGATGACAGATTCTCTGGAGACACAGACGACATGACTGCCATGAGTGTAGCTTAATGTCACTGATGACAGATTCTCTGGGGACACAGACGACATGACTGCCATGAGTGTAGCTTAATGTCACTGATGACAGATTCTCTGGAGACACAGACGACATGACTGCCATGAGTGTAGCTTAATGTCACTGATGACAGATTCTCTGGAGACACAGACGACATGACTGCCATGAGTGTAGCTTAATGTCACTGATGACAGATTCTCTGGAGACACAGACGACATGACTGCCATGAGTGTAGCTTAATGTCACTGATGACAGATTCTCTGGAGACACAGACGACATGACTGCCATGAGTGTAGCTTAATGTCACTGATGACAGATTCTCTGGAGACACAGACGACATGACTGCCATGAGTGTAGCTTAATGTCACTGATGACAGATTCTCTGGAGACACAGACGACATGACTGCCATGAGTGTAGATTAATGTCACTGATGACAGATTCTCTGGAGACACAGATGACATGAGTGTTGCTTAATGTAAATATGGTCTAAACAATACGATCAATTATAAATGCAATATAATTTCAAAATTTAAACCAATCACATTTACAGACTTTGTCGGAGATAAATCACAAATACAATTATATATGCAGTTTTGCCAACAGTCTGACGACTACTCTGTTTACTCTTTCAAGATGTATCCTCAAGCTGAGTGAGCGTATTACAATACTGTTTCACACAGAGTTACCTCCTCGGCTGTGAGTTTTGCATGGTTTTGTTGTCGTGGGAGAAAGCGGGAACTGCGCCTTCTGCCCAGTAACTTGGAGGTGAGTGATGTACCTCTTCTAGTGCCGTGAGTGTATGGATCAGGCCTGTAACAACAAACATGTGCAGCCTATCAAAACTGAAAGGATTTCATGAGAAAATCATTTATTTGTATGTACAGCAGGCATATTGGGATGATGTTCCCATCACACAAACTTGTAATTGTCAATAGTATATATTTCTCAATAGAAATGTCATCTCAGGATGACAATTTTGTGCATTACACACATATAGTTGCTCAATTAAAAGACAGCCAGTATCGGAAGTTACGCATCGTACATTATGTCCCACAGCAATGTAGGCTGTATCCAGCGCTAGTCTTGTTATGGACGTTGAGAGGAAATGTTGTCTGCATTCTTCAGTCATGGAGGCAAACAGTGAAACAGTGGCATTGTTAATTCACAACCTGGTAATCCTGAAACCTCCCCCAGTCAGACCTACCTGTAGGCTCTCCCCCAGTCAGACCTACCTGTAGACTCTCCCCCAGTCAGACCTACCTGTAGGCTCTCCCCCAGTCAGACCTACCTGTAACCACTCCCCCAGTCAGACCTACCTGTAACCACTCCCCCAGTCAGACCTACCTGTAGACTCTCCCCCAGTCAGACCTACCTGTAGGCTCTCCCCCAGTCAGACTTACCTGTAGACTCTCCCCCAGTCAGACCTACCTGTAGACTCTCCCCCAGTCAGACCTACCTGTAGGCTCTCCCCCAGTCAGACCTACCTGTAACCACTCCCCCAGTCAGACCTACCTGTAACCACTCCCCCAGTCAGACCTACCTGTAACCACTTCCCCAGTCAGACCTACCTGTAACCACTCCCCCAATCAGACCTACCTGTAACCACTCCCCCAGTCAGAACTACCTGTAGACTCTCCCCCAGTCAGAACTACCTGTAACCACTCCCCCAGTCAGACCTACCTGTAACCACTCCCCCAATCAGACCTACCTGTAACCACTCCCCCAGTCAGAACTACCTGTAGACTCTCCCCCAGTCAGAACTACCTGTAACCACTCCCCCAGTCAGACCTACCTGTAACCACTCCCCCAGTCAGACCTACCTGTAACCACTCCCCCAGTCAGACCTACCTGTAGACTCTCCCCCAGTCAGACCTACCTGTAACCACTCCCCCAGTCAGACCTACCTGTAACCACTCCCCCAGTCAGACCTACCTGTAACCACTCCCCCAGTCAGAACTACCTGTAACCACTCCCCCAGTCAGACCTACCTGTAACCACTTCCCCCAGGTACGCCTGCAGCTTTCTGCTGTGACAGTGGTGCCTTGAACTCAACATCTGTTTTCAACAAAACAAATTAAATATAGTCAACACTATTTGTCTAAAGCCATGTAGCAGATGACAATTTGAATATGTCAAGGGTTAGTGAGTTAAGTGACGAAATAGCTACAATCAAGATGGCTGTCTATAACACATACTGCTGTCATACTATTGTAGCGACACAACATCAGCCCTTATCATATTTAAGGACTAACAGCTGTGTCACAGTGTCAGTCATTATTATTTTACATTTAAATGATTACAAATGATTAAATATACCAGCATTTTAATAGGTTGATTAGCCAAGGCAATTTTTTTTACCATTTTGAAAACACAAATAATATTCATACCAAGCGGTTGCTGATTGGATTATAGGATATATCGCAGTTTGAGTCTAGGTCAACGTGACTCTGAACTAAAGCTTTCTATGTGAATGGGCAAAAATTCTCAGCTTTGGCATTTTTCACGTTTTGTCCCCAAACTCTTCATTTGTAGAACAGCACATCCTGACACCGACCTACAGTTGTGTCCCTATCTGTGACTCTGAGTTTTGTACATATCTGTGACTGTTTGTTCTATCCCTACCTGTGACTTCTGAATCTACATGTGACTGTTTGTTATATCCCTAACTGTGACTGTTAGTTCTATCCCTAAATGTGACTGTTAGTTCTATCACTACATGTGACTGTTTGTTATATCCCTAACTGTGACTGTTAGTTCTATCACTACCTGTGACTGTTTGTTATGACCCTACCTGTGACTGTTAGTTCTATCACTACCTGTGACTGTTTGTTATGACCCTACCTGTGACTACTGTGAATGTTATCCCTACCTGTGGCTGTGCCAAATTTGAAACTGTTTCCTGTTGTCACCATCGGATTCACCAGAGAGTGGAATTGGTAGCCAGTAGGGAAGGAGCTCTTTGGAACAGCCAGGCCAGAGGAGCTCTTTGGTGCAACAAAACCCCCTGTGACACAGGGATCCACACAAGTTCACTGAATACTGTACATAGCATTTTCTCAAACGACATCTATCTTATACATGGGTATACAAATCAACAAAATGGAGATGCCGTCAACAGGTAACCGAAGAACTTCAATCCAGCATTGCAAAGTCACATAACCACCATAGTTGGATGATAGTAAAAACTATAGTCTACATGATCACTGACAATATTACTGATGCTGAAGACACAACCTCAATCTAAACTGCCAAATATTGTATGGTGCTTGGCTCTGTTTCGATGAGTACATCTCAAATTCCTTCAAAATGAACTCTCTTTATTCCAAACAAATATATGTATATATGTATATATGTATATATGTATATATGTATATATGTATATATGTATATATGTATATATGTATATATGTATATATGTATATATGTATATATGTATATACATACGTATATACATACATGTATATACATACACGTATATACATACACGTATATACATACACGTATATACATACACGTATATACATACACGTATATACATACAGTATATACATACACGTATATACATACAGTATATACATACAGTATATACATACGTATATACATACAGTATATACATACGTATATACATACGTATATACATACGTATATACATACGTATATACATACGTATATACATACGTATATACATACGTATATACAACGTAATACATACGTATATACATACGACTATATACATACGATCGTACGTATAACATACGTATATACATACTTTCGTATATACATACTTACTGTATATAATACGTATATACAGTATATACGATTAATACGTTATATACTTATCTCAATGCAGTACAGATATACGTATATTTTGAATCTTATTCGTATATACTTGTATATACTAATATCTATGTATACTATTTTATATTATATGTATTATATTATTAAAGTATATAAGACGAGTACATATATGTTATAATATGATATATGTATATAAGTATGTATAATACATACATAATACATCATACATACTACATACAACTACATACATACTACATACATACTACATACTACATACATACATACATACATACATACATATACATACATACATATATACATACAACATTTCTATAGTACATTAAAAAAATGAGTCAGATGTCGGTAATTTTCAAAATTGAGTTATTGGTACCATTGGAAAGAGCAGTCTCAGCTTTCACTGTGTGAAACTTTCACATGATGTAAGAAGATTATGGCAATCATAAGTGGTGTTACGGCTCGCCAAACATGTGCAGGGTAGAAACCTTCAAACTGAGAAAACTGCCTTCAAAGTTTCAACAACTTTTTTGTCGTGTTTCACGAAATCTACCTTAGTTATCATGGACAGATCTTACAGATATTCAGAAAATGAATAGCATGGTGAAGACATTCTGTTAAAGGGAACTAAAAGGGAAAAGCTACATGCTATGCACGTGAAAGATTTAATAAAAACGAACTATTCTGAATGGTAATCAAATTTTGTCAGTGGTTTATTAGTAAAAAATGTGAACGCCTTTTCTATCAAAGTTCGTACGTCGTGCCATTTTGACTGATATGTGACGTAGTCGAATGCATAGCGCAATGAGCGGCAGATCGGGCAAATCTGTATTTAAAATAATCGAGTAGACTATCAGCTGTATGTCATTCATTATTATTTTACATTAAAATGATTACAAATGATTAAATATACCAGTATTTTAATAGGTTGATTAGCCAAGCATACATTTTTTTGTTACCATTTTGAAAACAAAAAAGATAATATATATATATATATATATATACATATAAACATTACATAAACACAGTCTAGATCAAGATGTTCCACAGTATGGATTAATGTAAAAGTAGGATCTAAACAAGGTAAATGAAACATTTAGCAGCAGTGAGTTTAGTAGGTGTTTTGGATCTTTACGTGTACTGAGGGGGCAGTCTTGGGTGAAACTCACCTGATAGGAAGCTGCTGTCTCTAGCCACAAGCGGGTCACACTGAGGTGACGACGACATGTTGGTCATTCTTGACATACGGTCAGTCTGGTCCGTAGTCTTGTAGTAGAAGGAGTCGGCGAAGGAGAGCTTCCTTTGTTCCACCCAGTCAGCCATGCCAGCAAACGACAGCCACGGCATCCATGTGTCTGCAACAGGCAACACTGCACTAGGGAAACAGGGAATTAGTGATTCCTCAGAAACAAACATGAGCAACGTTGAAACTCCAATACAGAGAAGAGTCAAAAATACTGTGACTGCAGATGCTGCAACTATGTGTAAAATGCAGAGTATTATCCAGGGTAAACCCACGTCATCATGCTTCGATCCTTCACCTGTGCCACAGAGTGTCTGTCTGCCACTGGTAACAAACATTTTCCTGCTCATATCCGGAATCATCTTATCAATATCTATTTCAAATCGGGCACTGGCTAACAATTGGCAAACATACAAACCCAGACACAGCATTGAAACTGCCTTAATGAGAGTGCAGCATATCACCAGTTACTTGCCAGACTCCAGGTGTCCTACTGGTTCTTCTGGACTTTTCTTCCACGTTTGACACTGTTGATGCTGCTATCCTACTAAAGACTATGCACAGCCACACAGCGAGACTCTTGCATGGTTTGGTTGATACAGTTAAGCAAGGATCTACTAGTAATTGTAACGTATGTTCACGTTCAGTAAAACACATGTGAAACAGATACACCTTCTGTTTTCTTCTTCTCTTCTCTCAGGTACTGGACTTTGCAGGGCGTTTTAAAGTCCGAGAATTTGTGAGTCCACTACAGGTTACACATTTACCCCCTTAGTGGGATCTTTTACTTCCCCTGGCATAGACACCAGATAGAAGGGACCACCGTCTTTTAGTGTCTCTTCTGAAAGACACAGGCAAATGGGGGTGAACGAAATTGCCTAAGTTTCGAAACGATGGTAGGTGGGATTGAACCACTGTCACCTCGATTGACAGTCCAGCGCTCTACCATGCGACCACCACTCCCCACTTAAGAGTAATCTAGCTGCTTCAATTTGGGTGCTTCAAAGTAACAGTTTGATCATGTATATATGTATTCAATCATGCACATTTGTACTTTAACAAAAAAATTATTTTTAAAGACAGCATATTTTTTATTAGATTTCTTAGTGAATTGTATATTACCCAAACTATGGCCAATAGAAGTGAATTGTATAAGCTGTGTCCTTATTTGGTTTCACCTTTGTTTATAGAAGTAAACCGTAGAATAAATTGTGTCCTTACTTGGCTTCACCTCTGTCTTTAGAAGTAAACCATAGAATAAGTTATGTCCTTACTTGGCTTCACCTCTGTCTATAGAAGTAAACCATAGAATAAGTTATGTCCTTACTTGGCTTCACCTCTGTCTATAGAAGTAAACCATAGAATAAGTTATGTCCTTACTTGGCTTCACCTCTGTCTATAGAAGTAAACCGTAGAATAAGTTATGTCCTTACTTGGCTTCACCTCTGTCTATAGAAGTAAACCGTAGAATAAGTTATGTCCTTACTTGGCTTCACCTCTGTCTTTAGAAGTAAACCATAGAATAAGTTATGTCCTTACTTGGCTTCACCTCTGTCTTTAGAAGTAAACCATAGAATAAGTTATGTCCTTACTTGGCTTCACCTCTGTCTTTAGAAGTAAACCATAGAATAAGTTATGTCCTTACTTGGCTTCACCTCTGTCTATAGAAGTAAACAATAGAATAAGTTATGTCCTTACTTGGCTTCACCTCTGCTTTTCTTCTCTTTGCAAGTTGATCACATTCTTCATCGTACGCAGAACTGAAACAAAGATTACAGAATTAAACTATAAAGGCTACAGACAGTGATACTGATGCAAACTGGCAGCTCATAATACAAATAGCATCATTTGTCCATCTAATGTGTCATTTGCTAAACATTTATTATATAATAAATGTTTAGCAAATGACACATTAGATATAGGCACATTGCATCACTCTAATGCAAGTGTTGTACATAATGTAGGTCAAAGTTGCCAGCTGGTTCATATTTAAGGTGATATAATGAATGACACCAGGGGGCACTGTGCTACAGACATGCAACTATGTTGTGGTGTGTTATTTCTGTTGTTGATTTTATACTGTGATTTTCATACTTAAAACATTTCTCCCATTAATTATATATATATATATATATATTTGAGATCTGGTATGATTATGTCACAAAAAAGAAATCATTAAATTAATGTTCGACATGGGATACCATGCAGTGATATATTATTACTACTGTGATTATTGAGCTGTGTAAGCAGAACAGTACATAGGCACTATGAACGATACAATGTAATGCCTATGGTGCATTTCCTGATTAGATGGTTGATGTTAAAGGCCATATATGGGGAAAATGGTGGTATTGAAAAATTGTCCTATTAAAAAATAGACCAAGAAGCCCTTTGAACTATATTGTGACTTTGTTGAATCATTGTGACATAACAACATGGAGTATCAAAACAGGAGCATTCATAAAACCTGGAGAAACTAGTGGAATTTATGTTTCCATGTAAATAATCGCATAGCCTATATTGAGGCTGTATGAGCAGCTTCAACACACAAGCCAGTATTAGTCCAAAGTGTAGATTCCTTTCAAGTCAAAGTATTGCTAAATGGGGTAACCATGAAATTCATCTGAAGTATTCGCTTGTATTATATAAGTAATAGGTCAATTATTTTTGTTTTGCTTCCTACTGCTAAATATTACATTCAATATGATTGCATTCAAATTTCTAGCCAATTACAACATTTGTAACTGTTCCTATTACTATCACCCCGGCCCAAGCCTGCTGAGTGGCTACATGACAGTTGCTAATATTTAAAAAATTACGTCAGTTCGTAACTACTTCAAAGTTCAGTTTTCACACTTTAAACAACCCTTTTCAAAGGCTAAGCCTACGTTTTGCGAGTTTTGAACAAACTGGATATAATTTATTATGTTGCAGATTTATCACATCAATATCTTCCGGAAGAACTTGACCAAATTTGAGTAAACATGGCAAGACACAGCCAGTCCCGCGATTATTGCCCACATCAGTACACTGGTAACGAAGAACTACTTAGCACTACAAATTATCAGGCAGACACACATTATCGCCCGACCAGTATTTGAACAAAAGATCCCTGCGTCGTTTGCGAATTAAAACATTTGACAATCAGCTTATTTCATGAAATATTAAATAACCTATATCACCTAGTGTATTACTACCTTAACTGTGATCTTTTTCTTGAAGGTTCTTTCGAAGATCCTGTAAAAAACGCCAACAATTTCGATATCATCACAACAAGCCATCCAAAACTTGCAGCGCGTAGTAGCCTCGATGACACAGGCTCCGTGAGGTGGCAGCACTTTTAAGCCCGCTCTGCGTTTGTGACCGACAGGGCAGCCTTAGCCCAAAATAGGGTAGAGATCTTGATGGCTCACAGGCAGAATTTGACATACAGCATACCCTTTTTATAAATATTATTCAAAAGATTTTTTTACTGAAACATGGCATACAACATAGAGAAAAATTACTTTTTTTATTTTTATATAATAATTATTTATTATGTTTTGTTTACTTTTTATTTTGTGTACATATATATATTGTATAAAATATATTGTTTAAAAAGCATGCATGCTATATAAATATGAATTATTATTATTATACACGTAAACCTGTGAATCATCATAAAAGTATAATATATATATATTTATATATATATATATATTATATATATTATATATATATATATATATATATTCATATATTACTCATTATTTTATTAATAGTAATTAATTACATTTATGATACAAAGTCATAATAATGCTATATTTATATATATATATATATATATATATATATATATATATATATATATATATATATATTATATTATATATATAAACCAGTTCCATGTTCATGCACCAACCAAAACATCAATGAACTAGAAACGCCACATTCTGTGTTATATGTTATTGAACTTTTTCAAATAAACATATTTTGCTTTCTGAATGTCCAGCTGTGACGTCAATTAAGAGGCATGCTGGCATCACGCCGACACTTTCTTTGCTATTCAGCATTTCTATATGGAGAAATATTTTGTTGAAACGAGCGTCAGAGTGCGTTATTGTGTGATACTCTGATGTAAAGCAAACACGTACTAATCGCGGTATGGGAACAAACATTTAAATTACGGTTCCACGCAATTCAAATTTTGCTGGAAACAATTAAGCTGTATAGATTCGTGGAGGCGCGGGTTTCGCCACACCACGAAACATAGCAAATATGTTATATCTAAATTCGGAAGAGAAACGTTATGTAATTCATTAATATCACCAGAATGTCGCAACAATAATTTATTTGCAACAAAAAATTTAACACAGTAATGGTGCATAATAATGATGTAGTATATTTCTTAAATGCATTTATGCACTGATAAATTATAATTTCTTTTCTCGTATATTATTGCAATAAATGAAATTGGTTACATATAAACACTTGTTTATTTTTTCATTAAATACCACTGATTTTAACTTTGACTCCTTTTTTTAACGTCAGCCAATGAAATTGCCCCGATGGTCGACCTCCGGTCATGTGATATAATGTTGGGTGATTTCACAGCCACACATTGCTCGTGTTACATGCAATGTTTAGTATGTGAATGGATCAATACATTGGGATACCCTCCAGTGTCTTACCCAGATGTTTGTTTTTCTGTCTCGGTATGTGATATTTAACATACCCCTTTCCATCTTTGTTTGTGTGGCTGCTAGCTTGTTATTTTCATGGGTGGTGAGTGTCCATGTTTCCGCGCCGCATGTCATTGCTGGAAGTATGCATGAGTTGTAGATTTGTCTCTACAAGCATGTTCCAATATTATCCTTGACGATGTCGCGGTGTTTGGCGAATGCTGTCCATCCGGTCGTGATTCTTCTTTGAATCTCATTGTCTTGGTTTTTGGCTCTGGTGCTACAAATGTATCTCTGTCCCAGGTAGATGTAGCTTTCAACGTTCTCGATATGAGTGTTGTTAACATATATTGGTGTGTCGGTTTCTGTCATCACCTTTGTCTTAGACTTGATCATCTTCAGACCCTAATTTTCACTTTCACCAGCTAATTCCTATAGCATTTACTGCAGCTCATGTTGGTATGTCGTCGGCGATGCGAAGATGACTAAGATATTCGACGACTATCTTCAAACCTCTGGTTTCCCAAGTCAGTCACCGGAAAATTATATATATACAAAGAGGAGGACCAACATACGTGTCTATAAAATAATTGCATCCAGACCTTAATTTGTTTGACAGTTTATTCAATACACATGAAACAACACCAAGGTATACCACTGCGAAAGACATCTGTGTCATTGAGTTGTTTTACCTACACGTGGAGTTCCATCTGCATCACAGTGTTCTCGTGCGCAGTGCCGAGTGATAAAGAAATAGTAAAACGAATAAATGAATATTACAAATCTATTCTATCTCAAATAATTTAATGACTTAATAGAACTGCAGGACATTATGTTCATGTGCAAATTAAGTGTAATTATGAATGTTCTCCCTAAATGTATCTGAAGTAGAAAACAACAGAATGGTGGTTTACTTGACCTAATGTGTAGCATGATGAGAGAGATATAAAAGTTACAATATAAAGTGGAAGTGAAATATATTTTGCCGACAACATTAAACACTACATGGAACGCAAATAACAAAGTAGGCTATTGCGTAAAATAGGCTATGCTTTTGTCTATCTGAATTTCGAAGAAGCTTCATACTAGCAACGACCGTCACGCGGCGGACATGGCACTTCGAGACTAGATTACTTTTGTTACACTGCAACCGATTACATCGTCAATTAGGAACAAACAAAACAGACGTGTTGCTTACGTAAGACTTCTACGTTGATTTGCAGCTTATGATATCGCAGAATGTCTGTTGGTGTTCACAGCGTAACAAAGGAGACGTGTTTCTGGAAAGCATTTCCTGACTATCTTACGTTAATCTTAACTTGGCACATAATGTTTAAACATGTGTGTATTTTGAAACAAAACCTATTATTTGCGGTTTTGCATGGTTGAAAACAACGTAACAAAAGTAATCTCCTGACGCTCTTGGTGCAAGGTAAGCTGGTTCCAGGGCACCTCGGCTTCGCTCGAAACTATTCGGTACTACTCGGCTGTTTTCGGTTATTGTCGACAGTTGATTGTTGAAGAAATGTCGTCTGCCTAGTGTCGCATGACGAAGAAGGCGACGAGCGCGAGAATCAGCGACGCCATTGCATTCGTCCGTAGACTGTCAGCGCCTAAAACGAAAACATGACATTGTCAAGAGTGCATATGATGTTTACAACAATAGCTTATTTATTGTTATCAATCTGGTATGATGAAAACAAGAATCATGGAGGTTTTTGGTAAACAAATTCTCTGTGAAATTTGGACAATTAATGAATGTTGAGCAAATGTAGGGCTTATGTTGCCATGTCTCTGTACCTTGGTACACATTTTCGAATCAAATGTTAGTGACATTGTCGCATAGCGTCCAAGCTGATTGTTATTGGATAAAGAGTTGTTGGTCTAGGACGATGCTCTTAAGACATTTTGTTACAACATAAATTGCACAGAGAAACGGACACAGACCTAGCTGTGAACACAGACCTAGCTGTGAACACAGACCTAGCTGTGAACACAGACCTAGCTGTGAACACAGACCTAGCTGTGAACACAGACCTAGCTGTGAACACAGACCTAGCTGTGAACACAGACCTAGCTGTGAACACAGACCTAGCTGTGAACACAGACCTAGCTGTGAACACAGACCTAGCTGTGAACACAGACCTAGCTGTGAACACAGACCTAGCTGTGAACACAGACCTAGCTGTGAACACAGACCTAGCTGTGAACACAGATCTAGCTGTGAACACAGATCTAGCTGTGAACACAGACCTAGCTGTGAACACAGACCTAGCTGTGAACACAGACCTAGCTGTGAACACAGATCTAGCTGTGAACACAGATCTAGCTGTGAACACAGACCTAGCTGTGAACACAGACCTAGCTGTGAACACAGACATGCGTTCTATGATTTGCTAGAGATGGGCGAAATGCACGATTCAGTAATGGAAGCATCCTGTGTTCTAAGAAAGAGATTAAGGAAGATTTCGACAACACATGACGGGGAATACTATTTTCCACATTGCTTTTTCGAAATCATATTATGATTTTGAAACGTGAAGCACCTGCATATGCCATTGACGCAATGACAAAGTGAAAGACAGGAATTACCGCTAGTTCTAATACAATGACGACTGTTAGACTTAGCTTAAAATAGACGTGAATGTGGTATACACTGTACCTCCTTTGTCGGAGTCGGAAGGTATTGCGGTGGTGACATCTTCCTTAACGGGCGTATATTCTCCTGAAACAACAAACACAGTCAGGTCAGCGGCACACACGTTTCTCCTGTTGAATACGATGCACACCTCTATCAGGTTAGTCCATTAATAGGCCAGTAGATGGCGTCACGTGTAGTTTTGACATACAAATCATCTTTGTCACCTTAATAGTGTCGTTTGTTTTCGTAAAAACACCTCGTTTATTTAGTAGGTATTTGGCTGAAACAGTATCTCGCACGCAACAAGGACCGGGCAATATGTTTCATGGACACACTTTGAAAACATCGCCTATCACTAGGTGCTTGTGGCATGAATAATGACAAACAATAATATTCAGCGAAGCTGTGTTTTGAGGAGTATGGCCTCGATGCTGGTAACCTTAGCCATTTCAAGAACCTCGATGTTGGTGACGAAGTCACTCCAATGGATGTTTAGGATGGTACGTAGGCAGTGCTGATGATAACACTCGATGAGGCGCTGATGGCGACTGTGACCCAGGAATAAGCATCATACAGGAGAGTGGTCAGCACAACAGCTTTGTAGACATTGCTTTTCGTGTCTTTCTTTAGATTTGTGTTGTCCACTTCTTTGTCTATTTAGGCATCAGATGCAAAAACGCATCCCAAGTAGCTAAATTGGTGGAATGCTTTCAGTTATGGCTGTTAGATGGCGATGCTGGGCGGGTGGTACTCTTCTTGTGGCGCGGGCTGATGGAGAACTTCAGTCTTCTTCAGGCTTACTTCAAGTCCGAAGAGCAGCTTCTGCGAAGCAAGATGTCATTCGCTGCATGGCCGACTCGGTATGAGCAACAAGGGCAGCATCATCAGCTAACAATAGCTCCCTGATCAGTTTCTCCTTGGTCTTCGTGTGGGCTTGCAAACGTCTTGGGTTGAACAGGCTGCCATCTGCACTAAAATGAATGTAAATCCCATCCTCGTCGTCAAGGTTCTCTGTGACCTGTTGGAGCATCTTGCTAAAGAATAGAGTGAACAGCGTTGGAGCACGAACGTAGCCCTGTTTCACGCCATTTGTGATTTTGATGGGCCGTGAGAGAATGTTGATAGTATGCTCATACTAAATACATAACATTGTCCCCAAGGTGGTCTGTGCTTCAGAAGTAAACCGATAACGTCACTTACCAACAGAGATACACCTGGTGTTGTTCAAGTACTCATTGGCGTTATCAACACACGCGGCACACATCAGATAGTCGCCGCAGATGGTCGCTTCGTTCTCCGCGTACTTATGGCTATAGTCTGCGATACATTTCTCCGACTTCGCAACTTCCAGAGTCGCTGCAAAATGTACCCACGTTAGTCATGGCATGATAGACACGTCGAGAAGAATATGTCATCATAGCACATATACGAAATTGTTCTTATAAATACGCTAATGTTTTAACGTTTACGAACTTTCTTGTTTTTGCCAACTGTCATTATATTCTATATTTAATACTCTCTTAATTGATGAGTCTCGTATTTTTACACTCGCTTAGTCGTGTAAAGGTCGATATATTCTACGATTATTGTGTTGGATCTTGTTTGTGAAACATACTATCCAAACAATGTACTTAGTAATTCCTTCGTCGTATCCAACCTTTCTTGTTACAATAAACAACCATTGCCAATTTACACACGACACGCACTTCACGTGTCGCTAACTGGACGACACACCATGTCACCTGGCTAAACAGGCCTTAATTACAATCCTTACCATCTTTGTCGACGCATCTCTCGTATGTAGCGTCCACTCCTCCCGTCTTCACTTTGAAGGTGTGTCGTTTTGTGGTTTTGCTGCACGCGCATTCGTTACTGCTGTCACATACCAAATGGGCTTCGCACTTCTTGCGGTCAGACGGCTTGGACGCTGTGTGGTCACACGTCTCTCCAAACTTGTCTGTAAATCACACGCAGTATTTCCGTCAGACTGAGATAACCCTGGTATCGTAGACTTTCTAAATATCAACAAACTGATAACGGTATCTTCACTTCCTCAGAACACACGTAATGTAATAACACACCAGAGGCTGAATATGTGGCAACAACTGCGGACGAGATACAACTGTTGAATTCTTAATGTGTTGTGATTTTGACAAAAACATTTTGGAAAGGAGCATGAAAAAGGAGACAGGAAAGAGATGGAAATTAATATATGAATGAGGACATGGGATGTGGAGGCAGAAAGAAGAAGATGCGCAAGATTGGAAAAGGCGGTGACGACTCCTGCACACCAAGCCGATCCGCGGGGATTGATGCGACGGAAGAAGAAGAAATTATTTGAAAGATACAACGCAGCTCACGTGGACAGATAAAAATCCGCACTGAATATGATTACAGAACCATAATCTGACCATATTGATAAAAAACCCAGATAATCTGGTAATTGATACTGTTGCCCTCTTCCAGAACCATAACAGCTGTAGAAGGACATTTGCGACTGGACCACGACGGTTTTATAGAGAAGAGAAAATGTAACAACAGGCAATAGATGAACGAGTAATACGGAATTGCAACCGTACATAACTTCAAGAATGTGAATTGCTCTATTACATCCAGGAAGAATGGTGGCGATTTTTAAACGTCGGACGAAATGTCGAGTGAATTAGCAACATGTCGTCCTACAATGTGCTTTGAAGCAAACAATCCGTGTTAGATGAAAAAGCAGGTAATTCGGCTGTAATAAGAGTAGTCACTTAGAGGTCGCTGGTGACATAGCTCTCATATTTAGCGACACTGTCAAACGCACAACATCCAAAACTGTGGCGATAATATGTATCAATACTTACATAATTCGCAGTGGTCGCCAACATGTTTCATGCCGTCAATGCACACGCACTTATCGGTGTCCGTATCGCATTTCAAACCTTTGCCTGTACAAAGCAACAACACAATTATTATGAGTTCACTCTCCATCAAGCCGGTCTTTGACAACAACTATTTTCTAGTCATTCAGGTACCAATATGTAGGAGATATACATTACTTAGCAGTGGTTTATTAAAAACCAAAGGACTTTATGGTGACTATATTATGTAGTTCTTGTTTGGGAGATAACGGTAAATTAAGTAAACGTCAACGTTTTTTCATTGATTAAACGAAAGAATTAATTATTTATACGATTTAGCAACATTAACTACATTGGTATGTCTAACACACCGGTTGGTTATGTATACTAAAATGCCTCTATCAAGCTACGATCAAGATATATTTCCAAACTACAGCATTTTGCTATGAAAGAAATATGCGGGTTCAACAATATACGTAGACATACAAGTATTTGATAATGAGATACAATCACATATATTCACCTTTACAGATTAAATATGATAACATTTGTCGTTTGAGAATGTATCTATTTTATTAAACGATTGCACTAGCTCTGGGTCGTTGGACCATTGAACTAGTCCTGTATCAGTGGACCATTGAACTAGTCCTGTATCAGTGGACCATTGAACTAGTCCTGTATCAGTGGACCATTGAACTAGTCCTGTATCAGTGGACCATTGAACTAGTCCTGTATCAGTGGACCATTGAACTAGTCCTGTATCAGTGGACCATTGAACTAGTCCCGTACCAGTGGACCATTGAACTAGTCCTGTATCAGTAGACCATTGAACTAGTCCCGTATCAGTGGACCATTGAACTAGTCCTGTATCAGTGGACCACTGAACTAGTCCTGTATCAGTGGACCATTGAACTAGTCCTGTATCAGTAGACCATTGAACTAGTCCCGTATCAGTGGACCATTGAACTAGTCCTGTATCAGTGGACCATTGAACTAGTCCCGTATCAGTAGACCATTGAACTAGTCCTGTATCAGTGGACCATTGAACTAGTCCTGTATCAGTAGACCATTGAACTAGTCCTGTATCAGTAGACCATTGAACTAGTCCCGTATCAGTGGACCATTGAACTAGTCCTGTGTCGATAGATCAATGAACTATAGCTCTGTATCAATCGACTAATGAAACGGTGTGATTTAACTCAGTATCAATGGGTTGTTCTCCGGTCACATTGACCACTTGACACTTACTTGTCTCGCATTTGAACGACGACCAGTCGTAAATGTTGTACTCCTTCGATTTGCACTTCTCCCCGTACAGATTGCCGACACACTGCATCTTGTCGGCCGACGCGCGCTCTCCACGCAGACACTCGCACACGCCGAGACAGGTTCCGTCATAGCACTTGTCGGTGATGACGTCACACCGCTCCCCGATCTTCTTCACTAAGCAACAGAATCAACCGGCGTTAATCTGGAGCGTGACAGATGAGTTCATCCTTTACTGTTACCACTGGGTGCTTATGCACAGGTTTCGTACGTATATGTCAAACAACGGAGATGGCTTGTTAGTCTATTGCCTACACGCCATTGACAGTTAACTACTGTGTATATATTAGTTTATTCATATACATTGCCTTTCCCCTACAGATCGTTTGATATTTGATCAAGAGTTGAGTCGTCTGCGTGCGTTATGCGTTAACGTGAACAACATGTTGAAATCAAAACAGTGTAAATAATATGTGGTTGAAATGACTACAGTTTTATAACCGGGTCAGGTGGGGTGCTGATGGTGTTTGGCGCAGGTCTACCCTGTATGACCTACGCTATGTCCACGGGCGGTACTCCCTGACCCCAGTTCAATGTAAGACTGGGTTCTTTGGGAAACAACCCTAGTTTGTTCGCGCATGAAGGAAACTTTTTAGTGTTTGGTGTCTCTATCTATTAGATGTCCCCGTCTATATGTTGTCATTATCTATCTGACGTCACTATCTATCTGACGTCACTATCTATCTGACGTCACTATCTATCTGACGTCACTATCTATCTAACGTACGTCCCTGTCTATCTGGCGTCAATATCTATCTGGGAGAGTACATCGGACCTAAGACAAGGCATCAGTAATTGCATGTATTGAAGGTACATAGAAACTCACACTTCTGGCACAACGTGCGTCCCTCGATGACAGCGGAGGAGTAGCCTGGGGCACACTTGCAGGTGCCTCGCTTACACTCGGCCGACTTGTTGCACCAGGCGTGTGGGTAGTCACAGTCAGACGACGTCTCGCAGTTGCGGCCAATCCCACGCTGCTCGCCTGCAACAATGCACGTCGCTTGGTCAACCTCAGCCCGCCCACGAAACTGACCAAACCTCGTCACATGGGGTAAGACTAAGAAAGACTAGCACTATATCTAGCAACACAACATTGACCAGTCCTTTCTTGTACGCACGAATTGTGGCGTCGACCTATAAGATGTAGACGTTCTGGGCGGGAACAATTCCAAAACGTCATGACACATATGCACATACAATTGTTCTGCTATTACTGTTTGGCTTCCAACATCACTGCTGCATGGTTTTATCTTGTTTGCGTCATATCGTTCAAAACGACTGCGAAAACAAACCGCTGTGTTTCCAAAAGTGGAAACGGTAACATGTTTAACATTTATGATATATTTGGAAACAGAAAGTATTCGTCTCGCCGTGGCTAAATAATCACTGCCAGCAGAGTGTGAGAGTAGCGATGACTACATTCAGTCGCTAACTGATAATTATGAACTTACCGTAGCTGCACTGTAGGGCCACCGCTAATACCAGAAGGAACAGACACGTGTTCTACAAAGATCAAAAACGACACGTGATCAACTGCAATTTTGCTAATCTAATTTTGTTGTGAGATATGATATAACGTTTATTAGACGCGATCCTATTGTACTAAAATGTCAAAGTGTTAATTAACATTCGTCCATTGATAGGCAGGTATTGATATGCTGAAGTAAACCAAACTACCGAACCACGCACTGTTGCATATTGTGTTACAACAGTTTTAAACACACTACAAAATTATATAATTTGACTTATGACCAAGAAATGAAGCAAAACATTAATTTAATAGAAATAGTGTACATATGTGTGTATGTGCGCGCGCGCGCGCGTGTGTATGTGTGTGTGTGTGTGTGTAAGAGAGAGAGAGAGAGAGAGAGAGAGAGAGAGAGAGAGAGAGAGAGAGAGAGAGAGAGAGAGAGAGAGAGAGAGAGAGAGAGAGAGAGAGAGAGAGAGAAGAGAGAGAGAGAGAGAGAGAGAGAGAGAGAGAGAGAGAGAGAGAGAGAGAGAGAGAGAGAGAGAGAGAGAGAGAGAGAGAGAAAGGGGGAGAGAGAGAGAGAGAGAGAGAGAGAGAGAGAGAGAGAGAGAGAGAGAGAGAGAGAGAGAGAGAGAGAGAGAGAGAGAGAGAGAGAGAGAGAGAGAGAGAGAGAGAGAGAGAGAGAGAGAGAGAGAGAGAGAGAGAGAGAGAGAGAGAGAGCGTCCGTACGTGTTGCCTACGTGTGTGTAATGCTTTGCCCATATAAATGTATCGAAAACGCAGATTGTTAAAAATGGCCTGTGCACCACTAATTGAAGGCCTCGTGCTGCATCTGGATCCACGCGTTCGTTGTGACCGGAAATGGGAAGGCCGTATACTGTCCAGCCAGCCATTGACTGTCTGGGTCACGAATCTTCTAACATTCGTAAATATATCAAACCATGATGTCGGTGCATGGGACAGGGACACACCTGGAAGTTTCCATTGGTAAAAGTTGTCGTCCGAGTAGGACTGATATTGCCATCTCTACAGCAACACAGTGTCCGTCAGTAGGACTGATATTGCCATCTCTACAGCAACACAGTGTCCGTCAGTAGGACTGATATTGCCATCTCTACAGCAACACAGTGTCCGTCAGTAGGACTGATATTGCCATCTCTACAGCAACACAGTGTCCGTCAGTAGGAGTGATATTGCCATTTACAGCAAACAGTGTCCGTCAGTAGGACTGAATGATCTCTACAGCAACCATGTGTAGTAGGCTGATATTGCCATCTCTACACAAACAGTGTCCGAGTAGGACTGATATTGCCATCTCTACAGCAACACAGTGTCCGTCAGTAGGACTGATATTGCCATCTCTACAGCAACACAGTGTCCGTCAGTAGGACTGATATTGCCATCTCTACAGCAACACAGTGTCCGTCAGTAGGACTGATATTGCCATCTCTACAGCAACACAGTGTCCGTCAGTAGGACTGATATTGCCATCTCTACAGCAACACAGTGTCCGTCAGTAGGACTGATATTGCCATCTCTACAGCAACACAGTGTCCGTCAGTAGGACTGATATTGCCATCTCTACAGCAACACAGTGTCCGTCAGTAGGACTGATATTGCCATCTCTACAGCAACACAGTGTCCGTCAGTAGGACTAGAGGCGGCCTAGTTTGATAGTAATAGTGGATGGCAAACGACGGGTTTCAGAGGGCCATTGTATGGCTGACCTCAGAGCCTATCAACACGATACGTCGCCAATCAGAGTTAGTTGATGCAGATAGTAAGAAACTCCCACGCACCAGCACATGTTTTGAACTTTCAATCATATCAGGTTCTGCGCCACCAAATAGCGAGAGAAGCTAAGTTTGCATATGTCTCCAAAACTGTATTACGCACCATCAGCGAGAAATCTTGAATTAACTACGTTATGCCGCTTTTGCGTCACATTCGTGTAAGACAAGTTCACGATACGATGTTATATGGAATTCACTCACCGTCATGTTGCCGTTGAGAGGGAGAGACACCGCGTTGTCGAGCAGTAAGAGTTCCTGTCGTTCGGGCGCAGCACTGATGGACACGGCGGGGCCACGTCGCCTTTTATAGCTCCTCGTTGACGACGACGCCGCGATGTCATGGTGACACTGCGGGGGCTGGACGTGTTCTCACTGAGATGACCCTTGACGACGAAAACACAACTGCTCGTATTGACGTACGGGACGACAGCGTCTTAGCAAAGTGTTCTCTATTCTTTTGTATAACACACATTTAAAGGTACACCCACGCATGCACACATGCACGCACATACGCACGAACACACGCAAGCACATACGCATGCACATACGCACGCACATACGCACGCACATACGCACACACATTGTTGGGATGTCACAATCCCCGTTACACACCGGCAGATGTCGTTCGTATATATTATGGTTATTGATAGTTTTGTGTATGCCTGAAACATTTCCATTGACAGGTATGAGATTGTTAAATTCCTCCACCCTGACCAAACTCTGCTTCTACCCGAATTCGAGACGAAGGTTCTTTTGGGGCATTCTAGTACATAGGGATGTCGCGGAAGGTCAACATGGCATAATTTAGAAGAACAATAGACCGTGCATGCACGCACGTGCGTGCTTGCGTGCGTGCATGTAGGTGTTTGTCGGTATCTTAGTTTCTAAGCGACGAAGGACTAATCGTCTGCCTGCTACGCTTCTGTTATGTTCCTTTGTGAAATTGTTTCTGCTGACCTTACACAGATTACAATGTTTCCATTCCTAGATCATTGTAAAAATAACTTATGAGCTTCTTGGGTTTGTGTTTCCATGTCCACGCCATTTGTCTCCTCATGGAACAATGTAGCAGCATGTCTACGAACAGCTGTATTTGTAATGAACATTATTTATACATGTTGCCCGTGAATACATTTATACATACTCACTCACTCACTCACTCACTCACTCACTCACTCACTCACTCACTCACTCACTCACTCACTCACTCACTCACTCACTCACTCACTCACTCACTCACTCATACACTTACACACACATTAACACACACATTCACACACTCATTCACACATTCTCTCGCACACAGTCACTCGCACACACACACTCGCACACACACACACACACTCACTAACTCCAAAACACACACACACACACACACACTCACTCAATCACACACATGCACACACACACACACACACACACACACCACACACACACACACACACACACACACACACACACTCACTCACACTCACACACACACACACACACACACTCACACACACACTCACACACTCACACACTCACACACTCACACATACACTCACTCATTCATATACTCACACATTCACTCGCGCGCACACACACACACACACACACACACACACACACACACACACACACACACACACACACACACACACACGCACGCACGCACCGCACGCACGCAAGCACACACACACACACACATTTCTGTAAAATATATATAATGATATATGTACATTTTAACTGAACGTCAAGTAAATCAGTTTGTTAACAGATCAAGCCCCACTGTTTAAAGTTAATAAAGGAATGGCGTGTGTTATGTATTTTTCATTGTATTTTTTACTTCGAATGTTTAGAAGGGCGTAGCACATTATACGTCGTTTGACTACAGGTATCTCATCATCATCAGCAATACACCAGGCCATACATCTGCATGATGTTGCTGTTGACAATATTGTCCTTCATCCATTAATGTATTCAGCCTTGTTTCGCACCAGGTTCAGCTTGAAGCCATGCGCGCCGTCTGGTGGCAACTTATTGGTCAACCTAAGGTGCTGCAGTAGTCCGCTCCAGCTGACCTCGTATTTCACAATTTTTAAACATGACCAAAGTTGATACGTGTTGACCATGTGAGCTGCTTCCCGGTGTCTGCAAACACAGTGGGTGCATGTCTATACTGCTATAATAATAACAAATAATATAAATAAGAGTATTTGTCCACGCCATATCTCTAGCAATAAAACCATTCAGAGGTGCATTACGCTTTACAGGAATATACAGATAACCTTAAAGTTAAAACACAGAGATGTTGTTGTAAAATACTAGTATTGTGGTCTGCTACACATAAACTGAGATGTGAACATCTACTTCCATTCTTGCAACCGACTTATGCATCATTTCGTATAATTAGTACAATACAATCATCTTTAATCATGCAAAATGGGATATTCATGGGGTATAAATTCACATTAACTAATGTCAATAACAGTAGATGTAATCTCAGATCATACACAGTTCATACTCGTTTCCCCACCGTAGTCATCTGTCTGTTCTGCTATAATATTGGCCATAGCCATGAATCTATTACAGCATGCATAAAACAAATAATTAATCCGGTAAGAAACAGTTGGCCGACGTGTACTGAAGGGACACACTAGTTTACAACCGCAGTCAGAGATCTGCCAACTGGGAGTGTATAGTTTTAGTATATATATATATATATATATATATATATATATATATATATATATTATGTGCTTAACTAACCATTCCTGGTAAGCTTCTTGTTGTATATTTGCATGGAGGGAGTTTCTGCTCTCTTGTAAATATATCAGCCCAAAACGATGATTTTCACTTCCCTTTAAAAGTCCATTCAAGAACAAAGAGCTATAAGTTGAGGAGAAAACTACCAAATTAACGGTGACATCTAAGACAACGAATCAAGCGACCATGTCACCCAAGATGACAGTTGTTGGGTGCAACTAATTCGACCACAGCGCATTACTGGAGTCGCCATAATAAGGTCAAAAAATAGAAGGACAAAGTGTGTCTGTTTCGGACGCCACGATTAGCAGACGCGTAATGTCCGTAGTTACAAACAAAACTTGTTTACTCATAACTACCCCCAAAGAATGTCGATGCATGTTGTTAAAACACGCGTGGGCGGTGACAAATTTATATTTTGCTACGTCGTCAAATCGTTTTGAAAGACGACAGCGCTATCTCCAGGGGACGTAATCGTCTACTGGCTAAGACAGGTTGTGTGTGAGTGTACCTTCGGTATTATTACTCGTGTGTGCATACTAGTGTACACGGGTATTGTTTGAAGTTGGGGTGTTTGGTGTGGCGGTTGAACCCAGTTGCCCGTGAATGTAAATACCATTGTTTGAAGTGTTCGGTGAGCGCAAACTATTCCTGCTCGTATCCATGGCGCCGATGTCAACAGATTTCATCATTTTACAGCAGCTTGAGAAACCCACGCCACCGTGTGGCTCTTGTGTCAACTAACTGCTACTAGGACTGCAGCTAATGTTGCTGTTGCTGCATCTGCTACTAAATACTGTAGATGCTGCTAATAATGCTACTTCCAATAAACCACACCACGATCATTGTTCTACCATTGTTACTGTATTAATGAGTAACTGGCTATAGACAGTGGTGGATATGTGTACGAGCAGCCTTAGCGCATTAATTGTAGCATATGGCTGGATGCTTCCCAGAGAAGCCGTGATGGTGTCTGAGTGAACAGGTCTGTCAGGGAAGTAAAGTGTAAAGCGCTTTGAACGGTCCAAAGGGCTGGATACTGCGCTATATAAGAACTTGCCTTTACTTGCCTTTTATGTCAGATAACAGCGTATCCACATAATTAATACATACCTATACTATATATATATATATATATATATATATATATATATATATATATATATATATATATATATATATATATACCCAGTCTGAAGAGGAAAGGCAAATTGTGAACGTCGTCACAAATTATAACAGATGCCTCACCCCCGTCCTCTGATCTCATGAGATGAGCCGAGCCGACAGCGGAAACACGGAAGTTACGGCGGCTACTACTCGTCGTCTTCAACAACTTCCGATGTCATGTCCGCCAGGGCGGAAGTGAAAAACAGGAGAAACAACAATAATATCAGCAAAATGATGTGTGTGCATTTGTGTGTGTGCGTTTGTGTGTGTGTGTGTGCGTGTATGCGTGCGTGCGTGCGTGTGTGTGTGCTCAAATATATATATATATATATATATATATATATATATATATATATATATATATATATATATATATATATATATATATATACTCATAGACCTATGCATGTAGAATGCTTTCTTGACACAGGGGAAGTTAAACTGTCTTAAGTATTTATTTATTTATTTATTACGTAGTCACAAGTGATTCGGCCGAACGTTCTAAAACAGTCTTTCCAGGAAATTGACATCACTTTTTTTAACCGACCGTGTTTGTGTGTGTGTGTGTGTGTGTGTGTGTGTGTGTGTGTGTGTGTGTGTGTGTGTGTGTGTGTGTGTGTGTGTGTGTGTGTGTGTGTGTGTGTGTGTGTGTGTGTGTGTGTGTGTGTGTGTGTGTGTGTGTGTGTGTGTGTGTGTGTGTGTGTGTGTGTGTGTGTGTGTGTTCATATGTTCGTGTGTGTGTGTGCGCGCATGTGCGCGTGTGTGTGGTTGTGCGCGTGTGTGCGTGCGTGTGTGTGCGCGTGTCTTCATATGTGCGTGTGTGCATGTGCGTGTGTGTGTGTGTGGTTGTGCGCGTGTGTGCGTGCGTGCGTGCGTGTGTACGTACAAAATACAAATATGCCTGTGTGACTTTACATTCAATAAACAATGTCACCCTTGAGACGACGAGCCGTAGGGCCTAGATCGAGTGGCCGCTGCTGTATCAGTTGACCACTGTTTGTCGTCACCACGGTATTCCCTGCCAGTGTGTGCCGATCCATTAACCATATTTGCCAAGTACCATGGACTACACCTAACACACTGTGTGGTAGTTAACTCAAACATAAGGCATTGACAATGTTATGGACGGGACATACGCTGACATCAGCCTCTTTAGCGTAAGGGTTTGACTTTGTCCTTGTATAACCTGCTATAACACTATATTGTAACATGGCAACAGCTACCGTTCAACAGATCCCGTTTACGCCTGCATCCGGTATCGTAAATAGGCTACATACGGATTTACGGCAGCGTAACTTACTTAGCGAAATAAGTAAGTAAACAGTGCAGTGTTTCAACATCAACATGAATACTGTGCACACAGACAGAGCACATGCCTTGGGTAACTGCGCGATAGACATGTCTGTAGAGTGGCCACGTGACAGCAATAACATGAAATTACGTGCATTTATCTAGTTTATTCTCACTAAGAGTGGATAGTAGAAAGTCGTGCATTTATTCTCATTAAACGTTATGTGCCTTTATTCTGATTATATGTTTGTTTTAACCCATGATATCAGTTATCCAAGGGATTATGATACAATTACCTCAATGCAAGCGCCAGTTATCCCACTAATTATACTTTTGGGCGGCAGAAAAAATTGTATGTAAAACAATTTAGAATTTATTTTATTGTCAACACAACTTGTTTTATTGACTTTAGCGACACATAATTGTTCTTATTGTCACCATATCATATTCAGGTAATTATTAAAAACAGCCAAACTAAGCTAGACTTAGCCGCATCATCCCATATGACGGTGTATGCTTTTAACCTTTACTAAATATTTAGTTTCTAGAAGAAAAAAGACTAAACGGTGGTCTAGCTTTCAGTTTCCAATATGAGCTCATCAACACTAGATGTTACACTTTCCTAGTCACATTTTCAAGATTGTTATTTTAAATTGACTTATCTGTATCAGACCCAGACTACTACAAGACGTTCGAAACTTGCACCCGGGACACGACGTGTTACCTCAGGTGTACGGAGTCAGTTTGTCGCTTCTAATTTATCTCACAGAATAAAGACAAGGCGACACATCTAGGTTAACCATATAGACACCGTAAATTCAGAACTTCAAATGTTCACTGAATATGTATGCACATGTGATTAACAGTATTAGCCGCGTACTTATTATTAACATTCCGTTAACAAAGCCAAACATAATCTTGAACGGTGTCGCGTGTTCATCAAGGACTGCCAGTTATTGAAATGGAAATCTTTGTAGGCACTTCTGAGGCCTGGATATTACAACATACATTGCAAATGGCCTAAGAATGTAACTAAAATTTCACATAGGTGATGACTATCCGGAAACAAAGTTAATCTTGATATTAGCCTAGAGCTACTTACACATTGGCAAACCAGTTTAGAAAATATGTCTTGTCCAGCACAACACATTCGCATGTCGCAAATGCATCAGTCCAAATTAAACTGGAGACTGTTGACAGAGAAGAGCGTGAGAGGACAGTTAGGAAAGAGAAGAGGGAGAAAAAAGACGACGGAAACAGAAACCATGCCAGAGAATCGACTTTAAGCTGTTAGTGTTTACTTACACAGCTATGTACACGACGATGCCCCAAAATATTTATCCGACCTTGTGTGTCGACACAGACCTACAAGAACGACCTTGTGTGTCGTCACAGACCTACAAGAACGACATTGTGTGTCGACACAAACCTACAAGAACGACATTGTGTGTCGACACAGACCTACAAGAACGACCTTGTGTGTCGTCACAGACCTACAAGAACGACATTGAGTGTTCACACAAACCTACAAGAACGACCTTGTGTGTCGACACAGACCTACAAGAACGACATTGAGTGTTCACACAAACCTACAAGAACGACATTGTGTGTCCACACAGACCTCCAAGAACGACATTGTGTGTCCATACAGACCTACAAGAACGACCTTGTGTGTCCACACAGACCTACAAGAACTACCTTGTATGTCTACACAGACCTACAAGAACGACCTTGTGTGTCCACACAGACCTCCAAGAACGACCTTGTGTGTTCACACAGACCTACAAGAACGACCTTGTGTGTCCACACCGACCTACAAGAACGACCTTGTGTGTCCACACAGACCTACAAGAACGACCTTGTGTGTCCACACAGACCTACAAGAACGACCTTGTGTGTCCACACAGACCTACAAGAACGACCTTGTGTGTCCACACAGACCTACAAGAACGACCTTGTGTGTCCATACAGACCTACAAGAACGACATTGTGTGTCCACACAGACCTACAAGAACGACCTTGTGTGTCCACACAGACCTCCAAGAACGACCTTGTGTGTCCACACAGACCTCCAAGAACTACCTTGTGTGTCCACACAGACCTACAAGAACTACCTTGTGTGTCCACACAGACCTACAAGAACGACCTTGTGTGTCCACACAGACCTACAAGAACGACCTTGTGTGTCCACACAGACCTACAAGAACGACCTTGTGTGTCCACACAGACCTACAAGAACTACCTTGTGTGTCCACACAGACCTACAAGAACGACCTTGTGTGTCCACACAGACCTACAAGAACTACCTTGTGTGTCCACACAGACCTACAAGAACGACCTTGTGTGTCCACACAGACCTACAAGAACGACCTTGTGTGTCCACACAGACCTACAAGAACGACCTTGTGTGTCCACACAGACCTACAAGAACGACCTTGTGTGTCCACATAGACCTACAAGAACTACCTTGTATGTCCACACAGACCTACAAGAACTACCTTGTATGTCCACACAGATCTACAAGAACGACCTTGTGTGTCCACACCGACCTACAAGAACGATCTTGTGTGTCCACACAGACCTACAAGAACTACCTTGTATGTCCACACAGACCTACAAGAACGACCTTGTGTGTCCACACAGACCTCCAAGAACGACCTTGTGTGTCCACACAGACCTCCAAGAACGACCTTGTGTGTCCACACAGACCTACAAGAACGACCTTGTGTGTCCACACAGACCTACAAGAACTACCTTGTATGTCCACACAGATCTACAAGAACGACCTTGTATGTCCACACAGACCTACAAGAACTACCTTGTATGTCCACACAGACCTACAAGAACGACCTTGTGTGTCCACACAGACCTACAAGAACGACCTTGTGTGTCCACACAGACCTTCAAGAACGACCGTGTGTGTCCACACCGACCTACAAGAACGACCTTGTGTGTCCACACAGACCTACAAGAACTACCTTGTATGTCCACACAGATCTACAAGAACAACCTTGTATGTCCACACAGACCTACAATAACTACCTTGTATGTCCACACAGACCTACAAGAACTACCTTGTGTGTCCACACAGACCTCCAAGAACTACCTTGTGTGTCCACACAGACCTCCAAGAACGACCTAGTGTGTCCACACAGACCTACAAGAACTACCTTGTGTGTCCACACAGACCTACAAGAACTACCTTGTGTGTCCACACAGACCTACAAGAACTACCTTGTGTGTCCACACAGACCTACAAGAACGACCTTGTGTGTCCACACAGACCTCCAAGAACGACCTTGTGTGTCCACACAGACCTCCAAGAACGACCTAGTGTGTCCACACAGACCTACAAGAACTACCTTGTGTGTCCACACAGACCTCCAAGAACGACCTTGTGTGTCCACACAGACCTACAAGAACTACCTTGTATGTCCACACAGACCTACAAGAACGACCTTGTATGTCCACACAGACCTACAAGAACTACCTTGTATGTCCACACAGACCTACAAGAACGACCTTGTATGTCCACACAGACCTACAAGAACGACCTTGTGTGTCCACACAGACCTCCAAGAACGACCTTGTGTGTCCACACAGACCTCCAAGAACGACCTAGTGTGTCCACACAGACCTACAAGAACGACCTTGTGTGTCCACACAGACCTACAAGAACTACCTTGTATGTCCACACAGATCTACAAGAACGACCTTGTATGTCCACACAGACCTACAAGAACTACCTTGTGTGTCCACACAGACCTACAAGAACGACCTTGTGTGTCCACACAGACCTACAAGAACGACCTTGTGTGTCCACACAGACCTACAAGAACGACCTTGTGTGTCCACACAGACCTACAAGAACTACCTTGTATGTCCACACAGATCTACAAGAACGACCTTGTATGTCCACACAGACCTACAAGAACTACCTTGTGTGTCCACACAGACCTACAAGAACTACCTTGTGTGTCCACACAGACCTACAAGAACGACCTTGTGTGTCCACACAGACCTCCAAGAACGACCTTGTGTGTCCACACAGACCTCCAAGAACGACCTAGTGTGTCCACACAGACCTACAAGAACGACCTTGTGTGTCCACACAGACCTCCAAGAACGACCTTGTGTGTCCACACAGACCTACAAGAACGACCTTGTGTTTCCACACAGACCTCCAAGAACGACCTTGTGTGTCCACACAGACCTCCAAGAACGACCTTGTGTGTCCACACAGACCTACAAGAACGACCTTGTGTGTCCACACAGACCTACAAGAACGATCTTGTGTGTCCACACAGACCTACAAGAACGACATTGTGTGCCCACACAGACCTACAAGAACGACCTTGTGTGTCCACACAGACCAACAAGAACGATCTTGTGTGTCCACACAGACCTACAAAAACGACCTTGTGTGTCCACACAGACCTACAAGAACGATCTTGTGTGTCCACACAGACCTCCAAGAACGACATTGTGTGTCCACACAGACCTCCAAGAACGACATTGTGTGTCCACACAGACCTACAAGAACATTGCGTTCTGCTAAAAATAACGTGTTAGCGATTGTGCTGACCTAAGTGAAAGCTGGAGACAACTCCTTTGCGGCCGTAGCACCTTATGGAACGCTTTACCACATGACAGTAAGACGTCTGTCTGTTTAGCAACTTTCAAGGCACGCCTAAATAATTAATTTCGACTCTCTTTTCTAGCGGCATACTTTAATTTCTGCATTACTTTTATCGATCTTTGGCATTAGCCTACTCGTACACTTATTATACCTATCAGCTGGGGGTTGGTCGCCTACTACAAGAGTGGAAGATGGCTCCACTTTGAGTAACTTAATTCTATTTGAATTATGAACGAATTATTTGCCAAAGGGTACATTTTGTCACGCTATGAATCAGGCACTCACGTGGTCCTTCGTTCCCCTTGCGTTTGCGAATAGGACTATCTGTATTATTATGCATTTCGCCATAATAAAAAATATCGTAATAATTACTAGTTTCTTTTAAACGTTTTAGCCACTTTGCTTTCATAGGGTTATGGTTAGGGTCACAGACGGAAAACGCATCAGTGCCCGGAACGTCAAACGTACTTTCTGATATTTACCGCCACCCGCCGATTGCGCGATTTTGACGTCATGTTACCACCCGAATTAGTTAAAACTAATAACAAACTGTTAGCATATACCTGAGTTCTGGCCGCGGTACCTGATTCAGTCGTTTATTATGGTTGCGCGTGTTACTGACTGAATTAACAAGATGGTTTAGAAAATGAATGGCTGTTTATTGGTGTGTGGCTTTATAAAACAGTAGTGCCTATCAGGCGACTTTAGTCCCACTTAAGGCTCGGCGCTGTACAAGGGCCTACTTTCTCGAAACCAAAGTGTGTACCTTAACTACCCGTGATCAAATTAAATATTGTAACTCGCAGTGAAACATGCACGTGCCCCTAGGTCTCTCTGTATTTTGTGATATTCGCTATAAAATTGGAAATATCGAAATATTCTACTTTCGTGTGTTTTTGTATTTGGCCAAATTTGATTTTAGATGGCGTCACAGAGAGAAACGCGGCTACATCGTCACAAATTAAACGTAGAACGTTCTTTCTGGCAATTCGAATTAAATGTTTGCTTTCATAGATGACGTCACAGAGAAAAAACTCGGCGACAGCGTCACTGACCGGGACATCGAACGTTCTTTCTTACATTTACCGCCACCTGCCGAGTGCGTGATTGTGACGTCGTGCCACCTGCCGAATCAGTTAGAACTAATGGTTTTGATTATGTACTTATGCAAGTCCGTGGTTTTGATACATATTATAGTCTACCTTTGATAACAATTCAATATTGCAATTCGCAATAAAACATGCACGTGGATCTATCTGTATGTTATGTTCTTCGCTATATAATTTGAAATGTCACAATAGTATAGTTTGTGAGTGTTTCGTAGTGTTTGGATCTGGCAAACTTTATTGCCAGATCCAAACTTTATTTTGTTGATGGCATCACCCAAAAATGTGGCGATTGGTAAATTTGATTTGGTGGGGAGGCTAAACCTTTTATTTGTTCCTTTAATTACATTGTTTATCTTGTTAATAACTGATCGATTTAAAACTTCTACTGTATTTTATAATAAGTGTATCAGTGAATCCTCTCTACAAAAATAAATGTGTACAGTTGCCCATGAAATAAATTAACTTGTACATTAAGTGCCCTCTCTATACCAATGAATGTTAGAATATGCTCATAAGTCAATTATGTATTGAAACAAATGTGTTATTTGCGTGAAACAAACGTGTGGTATCGTTTATTCAGATAAAATCCACACACCCTGCACGCATAGGAAGCGGGATGCTAAGCCACATCAATGATTGCAGCTCAACGATATTGCTAGGATTGCATAAATGTAGGTAATGCGATTTTATAGGACTTTTGTATATTTCGGAGTTTCATTAATATATTATATATTCAACATGATTAACAGCTTTTTTTGTGAAGATATCACATACTTTCAGGGATCTTTATTATACCAGGCTTCTAAATTCAAACATTGCCTGGTGTAGTGCTATAAATTAATCCATGTGTGATACTTAATGTACGCTGAATATGTATAAAAGTAACCAAATAAAATTATCTCAATCCAGTTGTAATAATATACAACCTTTGAGCAATCTTTAGGGAAACACAAACTCCCTGTCTAGAATATGTTTTACCGGTAGTTTAACATCACAACACACACACACACACACACACACACACACACACACACACACGCGCGCTCACGCACTCACGCACTCACGCACGCGCGCACACACTCACGCACGCACGCACGCACGCGCACACACGTTCACACATACAAACATACTCACGCACACACGTGCGTGCATGCACGCACGCGCGCGCACGCACACGCACAAGCACAAGCACAAGCACAAGCACAAGCACAAGCACAAGCACAAGCACACACCCGTTTCACCCACTCAGTCACACACACCTACCACTACATGACTGTGTGACCAGACAGAATTGTGTGTGAAAACATTCTCCACACTTCGAGTGTCAGGTAGGTGTTGAACGTTGCTCCTCTCAGCTAAGAAATCCTGTTCTGACCACTGGGTGGCAGCATGTGACAGGGTTTGTTCTGGAACAGTTTCTTCTAGTCACACAGTCCAGTTAACACCCCAAACAACTGACAGATGTTAAGTTTATTTTGTTGCGGCCAGACGTGTTTGACGTACTTTGTTCTTCAGCGCCTCCAGTTTGATGGCAGCATCGTCCGTCACCTTCTTATGCAACTTTGAGCCCCTGGACAATGTACAAATAATATCCGGAGCTGGAAACACAAACTGTAAGCAATGTAAACACTGACAATGCATATGTTCAAGACAATTTTCCCAACACAAACGTTACTTTAAAGTTGACTGAAACATAGTAACCACTGCCCAAATGTAAAAACATACTATTTAGAGGATATGTGATCGTGACTTGATGAGCACAAAGCTATGGTATATTTTAAATATGTTTTCAAAAATGGATGTTTGACCTATGGATACTGCATTTGGTATGACTCGCTCCTATCTACTCAACATACATTTTCTATTTTTTTCTGATTTACTTCATCAATACATTTCTGAATAAAATATTATATATTTATTATGTAGATCAACAAATCAGTTGAATATAATATCATGTTTGAAATAAGAAGTCTTCAACATACTAATCAATATCACTACTCTCCATAGTCACAGGATGGACAATATTTATTTATTTAAAATATAAAAACATGCAAAAAATATTTACACTTTTGAAATTTATGTTTTCAAATGTAAGGTACCTGCTTAACTGTTATTGATCATCATCATGACATCCATTTGTGAAAGATACAACACTCAACAGATAATAAATAAATAAGACTTAGACTAAGTTTCTTTCACCCATACTGGGAACTCGCCCCTTCCCTCCAACCCCACTGCCCCGGGTCCGACGCCTACACATTTGAACCCACGTCTGAACTGTGAAGTTTATTTGCTATAGGACTCACTGAATTACTATTAATCATTGAATTAGTCGCTGTGTTCAGCTTAAAGTTGGGTAGTTCTATATCCGTTGTGTGGCGCCACTCTTGTGTCAAAAAGTTACACGTCACACTTCACTCTTCACTGAATTCGTGGTGAAAAAATATGTATAAATAACCTAGTTACTGGCGTCAAGTGGATCCTGTCATGCTTCTGTCTCTGCTGTGCGTTTACGCTTAATAAGCTAATTAGGATTCAGGTGTAACAAGCAACTGCAACGTCATGGTAATTATATACATCATAATTACATAAAGTGATAAACTGATAAAGTTGATAAGTAGTGTTGATTAGAAAGTGAGACAGTATCCAATACATTTTAGGAAAAGAAAACATCATGCTTACAACGTGCGCCAAAATAATGGTACCATGGAAATCATCCGAACACTATAAAATACCACATAAGCGAAGTCGAAGAGAGCCAACTGCTGAACAACCACAGCCCCAGGTGCAGCCATCTTGAGACTTGACGTCGTAAGTCGCAATCCTCGGCGACGATTTTTGCTTTTTATGCATTGTCATTCGATTTGTGACTGTAAGGACATTTCAGCCCGTAGTTGTAGACTGATTTTGTTTTGCTTGATATCTGTGAAACGAAAGAAATCAATATTTTGAGGCGTTAACCTCCGATTACCCAAACTCCGTGAGGTGGCAGCACTTTTTTTTTTAGCCTCGTACATCCTTCTTCCAATAATCCACTACCGTCAATTATGACGATTTCGTGGGGAGGTGATTATATGCATGTAAAACACCTAATGTCAATCTTGTCAAAAGTACCTTCAACCTAGCCCTATTCTTGAGTGGATAGCCATTGCCGGAAGTTGCCACCAGGGCGGATTTACCCCAGAATAGGGTAGATACAAAAAATAATAAATACATTAAAATACTGTACAAAAGTGCAGTTGCTTATGAAACAGGAATTATGACAGGATTAGTACACAAAATAAAACGTAGAAAAAAATCATCAAAACCTAACAATGAAAAATTTTCATTTATGTTTATTTTGAATTTGACATATGTTTCAGTATGTTTAATTTTGAATAGTTTTTTAAATAATTATTTGACAGTCCTGACAACACACTTTGTGACAATTTATTGTGGTATTTGCCATTTACTATATGTCAGCACCAGTAGCCAATTTCTAAAATTGT
This sequence comes from Ridgeia piscesae, assembly GCA_025642075.2. Classification (NCBI taxonomy): domain Eukaryota; kingdom Metazoa; phylum Annelida; class Polychaeta; order Sabellida; family Siboglinidae; genus Ridgeia; species Ridgeia piscesae. The sequence goes on from JAODUO010000422.1 coordinate 110,371, forward strand.
AATATTTTATCTTTACTCATAATTAATTTTATTTTTTACATCTTATTTAGTAAATTAATCAAGTATGTTTATACCATTTATGCATTTTAAATCAATTACATTGTGACTTCTTCTGCATCTAGGGTTTTAGAACATAGAAAGGAAACATTCTAATTACTATTTAATTATAGTATGAATAATATATATATATATATATATATATATATATATATACAATGCTTACCATGTTTTTTTTTTAAGTTAGTTAACCATAAATTTGATAAATGTATGAAATGTCTCCAGTGGTTGCCCTGAAGAGGCATGATTACCGCTAATGATCTACTGGCCAGTTCAAGTCAGAAGGGGTTGACAGGACATTAATTATAGTAGAGATGTCCACTTTTTGTCCAGCAGTGTTAGTGACCACTAGTGCCTATATACAAGGCAAGGCTAATGCAAGAAACTCAGTAGCTTGGATTTGGTAGTTTATATTATGTGATTGTAATTATAGAAACACATTAATAGAATGTGTGTGTGTTGTTATTCAGGCCTCAACATACGAGTGGTATAACTGTGGTGGGGTAAGCGTTAATGAATTTATTTATGGAAGAGTGTTTTAATCCCATTGCATAGTGTTTGACTGGCGAGCATGTTCAACTGGCGGTTTATTGACTACAATATATATATATATATAATTGTGTGTGTGTTTGTGCGTGCGTGCGTGCGTGCGTGTGTGCGTGCGTGCGTGCATGTGTGATACTACTTTCAAGATGACATGAGTAAAAAATTACTTATTTGACAAGTAGGGCAAATAAATTCACAGAAATAAACTAGGATATGTCAACAATTTATTTACAATCAATAAAATCACATCTTGGCTGGAATGTAACATACATATATTTTGAATTAAGCAATAGAACCAACTTGAGCAATACACATATTTATATGTGTATATCTTCATATATCATCAATTATGGAAACTGTATACAAAGAACATTCTAATAAACAGGTGTACGTATTAGTTTCTGATTATATATTATCATAATGCAGAGAAATTATTCACGCTCATAAACTATCATTATTGTGAATAAAGTGACATTAATATTTATATTGAATGAGTATGACTTGGCAGGTAGCCGACACACACACAACTGGTGACGGGGAAAGAGGATGTTCCATAGTGGTTATATAGTTCAGGGTAATGTGAGGACATCAAATTAACAAAACATGCATTGATATTCAACAGTCATCATGTGTCTACCTAGAGTTTTCCAGACAGACAATCATGTAACTAACAGCCCCTGAGCTTCCTGAGCAGACAGGAGCTATGAATGCCTGAGCACACAGGAGCTATGAATGCCTGAGCACACAGGAGCTATGAATGCCTGAGCACATAGGAGCTATGAGTGCCTGAGCAGTCAGGAGCTATGAATGTTGTGTTAATATTAACCATGTTACAAAGTGACACCACAACAAAACATTAGACTATCAATTCTAGAATCCTAAACATTCATAGAAACACCTATGGAGGTGGTGTACAGTATACAAAGTAGTCTTTAAAAATGCACATCCAGCCTAAGCCAGCCAAAATGACAGCTGAGAAAATATCACGGTTGTTGACTCCTTCAAGTTTATTCTTACACTCAAACTTTTCAATTCCAACCACTACCTACTAACCAATCTGAAACCAGCCACGTTTGTGCGAAGTAGTAAATTCACATAAGTCTGTGCATTTAAATGTTGTACATTCATACGTTCCAATCCTATCGGTTCAGTTGGAAGACTACCATTGTGATACATGTCTTCTACCACTTCCCAATCTTACACATCACACTGCTCTCATGGAATATCAACAACTGTCTCATTATACATAATATTACATTTCTAATCCGAGTACCACAGATGGCACCCACCATCCACTGCACCTTCTGCACCGTTCAGCATCACTACTGCTACTTAGGGCCACACAACACAACTACAAATCGTCTCTTTGTCACAGCTTTGTGCTGTTAGTGATATTACCCACCTCATCCTGCTTGAACAATGTCAGCAGATATGTACACTTTATAACACCACATCAGCAGCTGTAGAATCTAAAACATAACTACATGCCACGCTGACAAAACATTTGTGCAATTGTCCCAAATTTACTCAATGCCAAATGTTCACACTACACCTACCTGGGGGTAGTATATATTGTGATTAGTAATTTCAGATTAAAACCCGAGATTCATAATAAACAAAACTATTATTTTTTAAATATGTAAAAATTACTGAGTTAAACAAAATTTAAGTTATTTTGTTTGTTTCATTACTCACTGTTTACCTGACAAGAAACCATGTGACATGAATCCTTAGCCATGCAAAGAGAGTAAACGTTGTGCTGAAATTAAAATCCAGTTTCTTGCCAGATAAACAGCATCTGCCTTCAGTCATTACGTCATTATCTTTTAGTCATCGATATCATCACTGTCTGCATCGTAACCTGGCCATGTCTCAATCAGGCTATGTCATTCGGGAATCTCTGCCCGCACGTTCATGTAACCTTGGCTACGTCGCTTCTTCCTCTGAGTGAACACAACAGCGAGGCCAATACACAACACGAGGAGGATGAGCAACGCTGCGGCCATGGCACCCCCGAGGAAGAACAGGAGACCTGCAGGCAATGAACACATTTAGATACGGTCCAGGAAGATAACACTGTTGCCATGGCAACCTACAGGAAGATAACACTGCGGCCATGGCAACCTACAGGAAGACAACACTGCGGCCATGGCAATCCACAAGAAAATAACACTGCGGCCATGACAACCCACAAGAAGATAACACTGCTGCCATGGCAACCCCCAAGAAGATAACACTGCGACCATGGCAACCCACAAGAAAATAACACTGCGGCCATGACAACCCACAAGAAGATAACACTGCTGCCATGGCAACCCCCAAGAAGATAACACTGCGACCATGGCAACCCACAAGAAAATAACACTGCGGCCATGACAACACACAAGAAGATAACACTGCGACCATGGCAACCCCCAAGAAAATAACACTGCGGCCATGGCTACCCACAGGAAGATAACACTGTGGCCATGGCAATCTACAGGAAGATAACACTGCTGCCATGGCAACCTACAGGAAGATAACACTGCTGCCATGGCAACCTACAGGAAGATAACACTGCTGCCATGGCAACCTACAGGAAGATAACACTGCTGCCATGGCAACCTACAGGAAGATAACACTGCTGCGATGGCAACCTACAGGAAGATAACACTGCTGCCATGGCAACCTACAGGAAGATAACACTGCTGCCATGGCAACCTACAGGAAGATAACACTGCTGCCGTTACTATACAATAACCTTTAATAGTCCCCAAAGAGGAAAATCTTGTGGTAGATATTCACATAACAGAACATAACACAACAACATTAGTATTGACAATGCTTATAACAGTAGTGTGCCCCATTGTATCCCCCCATCCTCCCCGATTTCGCGTTTAGCAGCCTAACAGAAGTTGGAAGAAAAGTGTTACGATAACGGTTCATGCGTGCTCTTTTGGATATGTATCTACAACCAGATTGTGCAACATAGTAAAATTCATGCAATGGGTGAGGTGTCCTTTAAGATGTCCCTTGTCTTTTTCATCACACACGTTACAAGATAATGATGCTGATGAAACGTCACTTACTTCTGCGGTCACCATGAGACGGTCCGTGACACTCGGCGTCCCAGTCACCAGGGATCATGTCAGAGGTGAGAGAAAGAAACTTGTCATATGGACAGGTCGGGGAACAACCTGGACACCAATGAAGACACTTGCCATTATAGACATACATTGCAAGACAATAAAACTGTATTTATCTCTGTAAGGGCCATTACACTGTACAATGTGTAGAATGTGTACAAATATGATATATGATGAATATATAAATATATATATATATATATATATAAATACATTCATTTCACATTGTTAAAAAGACTGACGGCAACAGAAATAACATTATAAGGTTTGTTTTGCACACGGGACACCTAAAACGACATCCCGACAGTATAGTCTCAAACATTGGATAAAGGACGAATTTCATCGACTAAAATAGAATGAACCTTCCTAAGAATTAGTTTTTCGTAGAATTTAGTGATGTCTCTGAGTTTCTCCAATTATTTTGGAGCTGACATGTACAATCTTCTATAAGCTGTTCCTATTCTTAACACTCAGTTGAATTACCAGCAGATAAATGAAAAACAGATCTCTCGATAAAAGATTTGTAAAAGATATTTAAAATGGTTTAATCGACAGAAAACGAGTTTAGTTTTCTATGAAAATACTGGCGCTGCTGACATTTCTTGACAATTATTCCAGTGTTGTCATCCCGTATTTGTAATTTCAACCTCCTGATCATGAACGATGGTTTGGACTGATTGTGTTGTCTGGAATCTGTTACCAACTCCTTGGTTTTACATACATTAGACTTTAAATAGGAGTCATCGCACCACTCCACAGAACCTCAGTGCCATAGAGAAGTGAAAGTACGACACTGTCATCAACAAGTGTAACTAAACACCTGTGTGTGCCCTGCTACAACTGTCAGTGTACAAGTTGTATAGAAGGGGTGAGGCACATTCATCATCAAACAGCAATTTAGACAATGTCGCTTTTTTATTTTTATTACGTTTCGTGAAAGAAAACAATATGTCTGGTCTCATCACACGGATGAATGTGGCTGCACTGTTCCCCACATGTTGGGATACGTACCCGGGATCTGGAGAAGGTAGGGCTCGTCCCTGGAGTCGTTCCTGTAGTGCACCTGGACACTGAACTGACCACTCGTGTTATACAGCTCCACTATGACTGCGGCTGCGTAGGGGGGCATCAGGTGGTTGTAGACCTTCATACTGCCCAGGAGTGGACACACCGTGCTGTCATGCTGAAACCAACCAACCATGACATGACACACCTTGCTGTCATGCTGAAACCAACCAACCATGACATGACACACCTTGCTGTCATGCTGAAACCAACCAACCATGACATGACACACCGTGCTGTCATGCTGAAACCAACCAACCATGACATGACACACCTTGCTGTCATGCTGAAACCAACCAACCATGACATGACACACCGTGCTGTCATGCTGAAACCAACCAACCATGACATGACACACCGTGCTGTCATGCTGAAACCAACCAACCATGGCATGACACACCGTGCTGTCATGCTGAAACCAACCAACCATGACATGACACACCGTGCTGTCATGCTGAAACCAACCAACCATGACATGACACACCGTGCTGTCATGCTGAAACCAACCAACCATGGCATGACACACCGTGCTGTCATGCTGAAACCAACCAACCATGGCATGACACACCGTGCCGTCATGCTGAAACCAACCAACCATGACATGACACACCGTGCCGTCATGCTGAAACCAACCAACCATGACATGACACACCGTGCTGTCATGCTGAAACCAACCAACCATGACATGACACACCGTGCTGTCATGCTGAAACCAACCAACCATGACATGACACACCATGCCGTCATGCTGAAACCAACCAACCATGACATGACACACCGTGCTGTCATGCTGAAACCAACCATGTGGTGCTGTGATGTGTGCATGAACACCGTTGCTGTCATGCTGTGTGTGTGTGTGTGTGTGTGTGTGGTGTGTGTGTGTGTGTGTGTGTGTGTTGTGTGTGTGTGTGTGGTGTGTGTGTGTGTGGTGGTGTGTGTGTGTGTGTGTGTGTGTGTGTGTGTGTGTGTGTGTGTGGTGTGTGTGTGTGTGTGTGTGTGTGTGTGTGTGTGTGTGTGTGTGTGTGTGTGTGTGTGTGTGTGTGTGTGTGTGTGTGTGTGTGTGTGTGTGTGTGTGTGTGTGTGTGTGTGTGTGTGTGTGTGTGTGTGTGTGTGTCTGTGTGTGTGTGTGCATGCGTGCGTGCGTGCGTGTGGCGTGTGTGCATGCAGTTAGTCCTGCTCACAGCTCTGTGCACCTCACAGTTTACTCCTCACAGATGTGTTCAACTGAACATCATCTCAACTTCTCTGAGCCTCCAGTCACACTGCAATGACTGTTTCAAAATATTCACCACTGTGCATAACTACATATAGTCAAACTGTTGAAGTCTAGACAGGTTATTGTCTAACCTAGGTTATTGTCTAACCTAGGTTAGACAGGTTATTGTAGACATGCTTATGAATCCCATTTACTGTAGAAGCCTGGTTAGTCATGGGTCAGTCCATCCCAGGTACTGAGTAGGACTGACCAGAGAAAGAGAGGAGAGGAGGGGAGTACTCACAGCAGAGTACATGAAGAGTCTGGTGCGTTGGTCCACCTGAGTCTCTCCACTGATGGTGGCATTCATGTTCTTTATCATCTCTTTCAGCAGAGGACCTAGCACAACACACAAGGACACATGAACACATGACAGAGGACCTAGCACAACACACAAGGACACATGAACACATGACAGAGGTCCTAGAACAACACACAAGGACACATGAACACATGACAGAGGACCTAGCACAACACACAAGGACACATGAACACATGACAGAGGACCTGGCACAACACACAAGGACACATGAACACATGACAGAGGACCTGGCACAACACACAAGGACCACATGAACACATGACAGAGGAACTGGCACAACACACAAGGACACATGAACACATGACAGAGGACCTGGCACAACACACAAGGACACATGAACACATGACAGAGGACCTGGCAGAACACACAAGGACACATGAACACATGACAGAGGACCTGGCACAAAACACAAGGACACATGACAGAGGAACTGGCACAACACACAAGGACACATGAACACATGACAGAGGACCTGGCACAACACACAAGGACCACATGAACACATGACAGAGGACCTGGCAGAACACACAAGGACACATGAACACATGACAGAGGAACTGGCACAACACACAAGGACACATGAACACATGACAGAGGACCTGGCACAACACACAAGGACACATGACAGAGGAACTGGCACAACACACAAGGACACATGAACACATGACAGAGGACCTGGTAGAACACACAAGGACACATGAACACATGACAGAGGACCTGGTAGAACACACAAGGACACATGAACACATGACAGAGGACCTGGCACAACACACAAGGACACATGAACACATGACAGAGGACCTGGTACAACACACAAGGACACATGAACACATGACAGAGGACCTGGTAGAACACACAAGGACACATGAACACATGACAGAGGACCTGGCACAACACACAAGGACACATGAACACATGACAGAGGACCTGGCACAACACACAAGGACACATGAACACATGACAGAGGACCTGGCACAACACACAAGGACCACATGAACACATGACAGAGGACCTGGCAGAACACACAAGGACACATGAACACATGACAGAGGACCTGGCACAAAACACAAGGACACATGAACACATGACAGAGGACCTGGCAGAACACACAAGGACACATGAACACATGACAGAGGACCTGGCACAACACACAAGGACACATGAACACATGACAGAGGACCTGGCACAACACACAAGGACACATGAACACATGACAGAGGACCTGGGAGCACACAAACACAAACACATGACAGAGGACCTGGCAGAACACACAAGGACACATGAACACATGACAGAGGACCTGGCACAACACACAAGGACACATGAACACATGACAGAGGACCTGGCAGAACACACAAGGACACATGAACACATGACAGAGGACCTGGCACAAAACACAAGGACACATGACAGAGGAACTGGCACAACACACAAGGACACATGAACACATGACAGAGGACCTGGCACAACACACAAGGACACATGAGCACATGACAGAGGACCTGGCAGAACACACAAAGACCACATGAGCACATGACAGAGGACCTGGCAGAACACACAAGGACCACATAAACACATGACAGAGGACCTGGCAGAACACACAAGGACCACATGAACACATGACAGAGGACCTGGTAGAACACACAAAGACCACATGAACACATGACAGAGGACCTGGTAGAACACACAAGGACCACATGAACACATGACAGAGGACCTGGTAGAACACACAAGGACCACATGAACACATGACAGAGGACCTGGTAGAACACACAAGGACCACATGAACACATGACAGAGGACCTGGTAGAACACACAAGGACCACATGAACACATGACAGAGGACCTGGTAGAACACACAAGGACCACATGAACACATGACAGAGGACCTGGTAGAACACACAAGGACCACATGAACACATGACAGAGGACCTGGTAGAAAACACAAGGACCACTTGAACACATGACAGAGGACCTGGTAGAACACACAAGGACCACATGAACACATGACAGAGGACCTGGTAGAACACACAAGGACCACATGAACACATGACAGAGGACCTGGTAGAACACACAAGGACCACATGAACACATGACAGAGGACCTGGTAGAACACACAAGGACCACATGAACACATGACAGAGGACCTGGTAGAACACACAAGGACCACATGAACACATGACAGAGGACCTGGTAGAACACACAAGGACCACATGAACACATGACAGAGGACCTGGTAGAACACACAAGGACCACATGAACACATGACAGAGGACCTGGTAGAACACACAAGACCACATGAACACATGACAGAGGACCTGGTAGAACACAAAGGACCACATGAACACATGACAGAGGACCTGGTAGAACACACAAGGACCACATGAACACATGACAGAGGACCTGGTAGAACACACAAGGACCACATGAACACATGACAGAGGACCTGGTAGAACACACAAGGACCACATGAACACATGACAGAGGACCTGGTAGAACACACAAGGACCACATGAACACATGACAGAGGACCTGGTAGAACACACAAGGACCACATGAACACATGACAGAGGACCTGGTAGAACACACAAGGACCACATGAACACATGACAGAGGACCTGGTAGAACACACAAGGACCACATGAACACACGACAGAGGACCTGGTAGAACACACAAGGACCACATGAACACATGACAGAGGACCTGGTAGAACACACAAGGACCACATGAACACATGACAGAGGACCTGGTAGAACACACAAGGACCACATGAACACATGACAGAGGACCTGGTAGAACACACAAGGACCACATGAACACACGACAGAGGACCTGGTAGAACACACAAGGACCACATGAACACATGACAGAGGACCTGGTAGAACACACAAGGACCACATGAACACATGACAGAGGACCTGGTAGAACACACAAGGACCACATGAACACATGACAGAGGACCTGGTAGAACACACAACGACCACATGAACACATGACAGAGGACCTGGTAGAACACATAAGGAGCACTTGAACACATGACAGAGGACCTGGTAGAACACACAAGGACCACATGAACACATGACAGAGGACCTGGTAGAAAACACAAGGACCACTTGAACACATGACAGAGGACCTGGTAGAACACACAAGGACCACATGAACACACGACAGAGGACCTGGTAGAACACACAAGGACCACATGAACACATGACAGAGGACCTGGTAGAACACACAAGGACCACATGAACACATGACAGAGGACCTGGTAGAACACACAAAGACCACATGAACACATGACAGAGGACCTGGTAGAACACACAAGGACCACAAGAACACATGACAGAGGACCTGGTAGAACACACAACGACCACATGAACACATGACAGAGGACCTGGTAGAACACATAAGGAGCACTTGAACACATGACAGAGGACCTGGCAGAACACACAAGGACCACATGAACACACGACAGAGGACCTGGTAGAAAACACAAGGACCACTTGAACACATGACAGAGGACCTGGTAGAACACACAAGGACCACATGAACACACGACAGACGACCTGGTAGAACACACAAGGACCACATGAACACATGACAGAGGACCTGGCAGAACACACAAGGGGTACATGAACACATGACAGAGGACCTGGGTTGGGTCCAAATATATATTTGTATTTGAATACAGAAATCTATTGTGTATACACTTTTTAAGCAACAAAAGGCAAAGCATTGGCTCACATAGTTTGATTGGCTCCAGAGAATGTTTTTCACAGCTGCAATAGGGTCAATAGTGGGCAGGCAGCATTGAGAAAATTGGCCTATTGTGAAGCTGCTGGTCAAACATTAGCATCAATGAATGAATGGGAAGCCAGTGAGGTTCATCACCATCCATAGCTATAAAACAGGTTTTGACTGGGAATGTAATTCAAAGAATCCTGCTTCTACCTGCTGTGTAAACATCCTGGGCTAGCACAAAAGAAACATTGTTTACTGTTTATAAAACAGCTACTTCCTTGGATAAGTCCAGTTCACCTGACCTGACCTACACGACCTCTGACCTACACAACCTCACCTCCCCGTAGCCGCTGCATCTTGTGATTGTAGTCAAACTTGAGGGTGAACTGGTAGTCGGACACTTGACAAGCCTGCTTGAAGACGGTGGTGTTGTTGCCCCACCTGCCAGCCCAGTCGGGCAGGGACTTGTTATGAGCCAACTGTAACACAAGTGGTTGTCTTAGTTCGAGGAGACCGTGGTGAGATATTCCAATCTAATGAAAACAAGAATCAGGCCCAGAAGCAATGCTCCACAAACCCTGACAAATTTGGCCCACAGATGTTTCCAACTGGCCTAGAATAAAAGCAAATAATCACATAACAATGTTGACTGGCCAAGCAGTTGAGCGGTTGTGGAGAGGTATATTGTACTTCTGTGAATTGTCTCCCTGAGGCTGGTGGGTCAGTCGCTCAGTTAGTTGGGGATACTGAGTTTTCAGCTTCATATATTTTAACATTCGATCATTTTGATGTTTGCAAGAACACATTGAATATGGTGCAAAATATGATGAGCAACATTTTGAAACAGTATGCTTCAACATCAGGCTGTCAACATTATAAAAAATAATGCCAAGGATCATTTTTTATACTTCAAGTTCATCGGATAATTCTGCTGCAGAAATGTTGCATATCGACGATGCCAATTCTGTGTTTGTTGGAGTACGACCAACATAATCCTGCAGTGGTCTGTCTGCCAACTACTGGCTTCCTTGTTAGTTCGTTTAGGGCTAGGGCCTATCGCTCAGTCTGACATTGTCATAATAATTTAGAAATGTGACAGTGTTGCTTGCATGAGAATCTCTAAAGCCAACAAAATTATAATTAGCTAACTTCTATTGCGCCTAAATCCTTAGAAACCAGCTCAAGGTGCATCAACACAAAAGGGTTGATTGATCTGAGTGTGAATAAACAAAGGGAGCTACGGTGGACAGGTAAGGTTATAAAGGTATGTCTTTCAATGACGGCAGAATTTAGCAGTGTTTTCAACTGATTTAACACTAGAACCCTGCCCCAAGGGCATCTGAGTGGGAACTTGTTCCATGAAACTAAGAACCATAACCCTACGTCTACTTCTGTGATATTGCAAAATATCAGCCTTAATCATGATCACAATGAAATGCCAAAAAGCCACAAGTTAATGCCACATTTTTATGTGGTAAATATAGTAATCTATACAATAGCACAAGTCAACATACTTTGATCAAACAAACTTTGAGAAAGCCATTTGGTGGCAGGTACTGTAATTTAGATGCGATCATGAGTTGTAAGATGACTATCCTTTTTAGGACATTAAAGTGAATCAGGGCTTTATGCAGGATAATATTATTGCCAGTCACACATGTTTTGGTGAACCCACGGATGTTAACTGTTAAGTCCACCACCTGTCCACCCATATTTCTTCTACCCGTCCATATTAATTTTTACCCGTCCAAATGACGGGTGGACAGGTCTCTACATAAAGCTAGGAAGTGAACTGAACTGAACTGAACTACTCATTACTGGCTGCTTGGAGAATGGAGAAACAAACGTTGTTTGGTTACCCAAGTAGTGGCAACCACTGGATGGCAGGAGGCACACATTGGTTGCTAGGCACACACATTGGTTGCTAGGAGACCTAAGTGCACACACAGCTAGGTATTTACTTACCTCACATATGAACGTGTCAGCAATAGTCCACACATTTGTCTGATTTTCAATGAGCA
>JAODUO010000422.1:125000-307500 GCA_025642075.2 Ridgeia piscesae
CCCTGCCTGTGGTGACACACTGTTCCTGCTCACTGACCACTTCCCTGCCTGTGGTGACACACTGTTCCTGCTCACTGACCACTTCCCTGCCTGTGGTGACACACTGTTCCTGCTCACTGACCACTTCCCTGCCTGTGGTGACACACTGTTCCTGCTCACTGACCACTTCCCTGCCTGTGGTGACACACTGTTCCTGCTCACTGCCCACTTCCCTGCCTGTGGTGACACACTGTTCCTGTTCACTGACCACTTCCCTGCCTGTGGTGACACACTGTTCCTGCTCACTGCCCACTTCCCTGCCTGTGGTGACACACTGTTCCTGCTCACTGACCACTTCCATGCCTGTGGTGACACACTGTTCCTGCTCACTGCCCACTTCCCTGCCTGTGGTGACACACTGTTCCTGCCCACTGACCACTTCCCTGCCTGTGGTGACACACTGTTCCTGCCCACTGACCACTTCCCTGCCTGTGGTGACACACTGTTCCTGTTCACTGACCACTTCCCTGCCTGTGGTGACACACTGTTCCTGCTCACTGACCACTTCCCTGCCTGTGGTGACACACTGTTCCTGCCCACTGACCACTTCCCTGCCTGTGGTGACACACTGTTCCTGCCCACTGACCACTTCCCTGCCTGTGGTGACACACTGTTCCTGCCCACTGACCACTTCCCTGCCTGTGGTGACACACTGTTCCTGCCCACTGACCACTTCCCTGCCTGTGGTGACACACTGTTCCTGCTCACTGACCACTTCCCTGCCTGTGGTGACACACTGTTCCTGCCCACTGACCACTTCCCTGCCTGTGGTGACACACTGTTCCTGCTCACTGACCACTTCCCTGCCTGTGGTGACACACTGTTCCTGCCCACTGACCACTTCCCTGCCTGTGGTGACACACTGTTCCTGCTCACTGACCACTTCCCTGCCTGTGGTGACACACTGTTCCTGCTCACTGACCACTTCCCTGCCTGTGGTGACACACTGTTCCTGCTCACTGACCACTTCCCTGCCTGTGGTGACACACTGTTCCTGCCCACTGACCACTTCCCTGCCTGTGGTGACACACTGTTCCTGTTCACTGACCACTTCCCTGCCTGTGGTGACACACTGTTCCTGCTCACTGACCACTTCCCTGCCTGTGGTGACACACTGTTCCTGCCCACTGACCACTTCCCTGCCTGTGGTGACACACTGTTCCTGTTCACTGACCACTTCCCTGCCTGTGGTGACACACTGTTCCTGCCCACTGACCACTTCCCTGCCTGTGGTGACACACTGTTCCTGTTCACTGACCACTTCCCTGCCTGTGGTGACACACTGTTCCTGCTCACTGACCACTTCCCTGCCTGTGGTGACACACTGTTCCTGCTCACTGACCACTTCCCTGCCTGTGGTGACACACTGTTCCTGCTCACTGACCACTTCCCTGCCTGTGGTGACACACTGTTCCTGTTCACTGACCACTTCCCTGCCTGTGGTGACACACTGTTCCTGCTCACTGACCACTTCCCTGCCTGTGGTGACACACTGTTCCTGCTCACTGACCACTTCCCTGCCTGTGGTGACACACTGTTCCTGCTCACTGCCCACTTCCCTGCCTGTGGTGACACACTGTTCCTGTTCACTGACCACTTCCCTGCCTGTGGTGACACACTGTTCCTGTTCACTGACCACTTCCCTGCCTGTGGTGACACACTGTTCCTGTTCACTGACCACTTCCCTGCCTGTGGTGACACACTGTTCCTGCTCACTGACCACTTCCCTGCCTGTGGTGACACACTGTTCCTGTTCACTGACCACTTCCCTGCCTGTGGTGACACACTGTTCCTGTTCACTGACCACTTCCCTGCCTGTGGTGACACACTGTTCCTGCTCACTGACCACTTCCCTGCCTGTGGTGACACACTGTTCCTGTTCACTGACCACTTCCCTGCCTGTGGTGACACACTGTTCCTGTTCACTGACCACTTCCCTGCCTGTGGTGACACACTGTTCCTGTTCACTGACCACTTCCCTGCCTGTGGTGACACACTGTTCCTGTTCACTGACCACTTCCCTGCCTGTGGTGACACACTGTTCCTGCTCACTGACCACTTCCCTGCCTGTGGTGACACACTGTTCCTGCTCACTGACCACTTCCCTGCCTGTGGTGACACACTGTTCCTGTTCACTGACCACTTCCCTGCCTGTGGTGACACACTGTTCCTGCTCACTGCCCACTTCCCTGCCTGTGGTGACACACTGTTCCTGTTCACTGACCACTTCCCTGCCTGTGGTGACACACTGTTCCTGTTCACTGCCCACTTCCCTGCCTGTGGTGACACACTGTTCCTGCTCACTGACCACTTCCCTGCCTGTGGTGACACACTGTTCCTGTTCACTGACCACTTCCCTGCCTGTGGTGACACACTGTTCCTGTTCACTGACCACTTCCCTGCCTGTGGTGACACACTGTTCCTGTTCACTGACCACTTCCCTGCCTGTGGTGACACACTGTTCCTGCTCACTGACCACTTCCCTGCCTGTGGTGACACACTGTTCCTGCCCAATGACCACTTCCCTGCCTGTGGTGACACACTGTTCCTGCCCACTGACCACTTCCCTGCCTGTGGTGACACACTGTTCCTGCTCACTGACCACTTCCCTGCCTGTGGTGACACACTGTTCCTGCCCACTGCCCACTTCCCTGCCTGTGGTGACACACTGTTCCTGCTCACTGACCACTTCCCTGCCTGTGGTGACACACTGTTCCTGCTCACTGACCACTTCCCTGCCTGTGGTGACACACTGTTCCTGCCCACTGCCCACTTCCCTGCCTGTGGTGACACACTGTTCCTGCCCACTGCCCACTTCCCTGCCTGTGGTGACACACTGTTCCTGCCCACTGACCACTTCCCTGCCTGTGGTGACACACTGTTCCTGCTCACTGACCACTTCCCTGCCTGTGGTGACACACTGTTCCTGCCCACTGACCACTTCCCTGCCTGTGGTGACACACTGTTCCTGCCCACTGACCACTTCCCTGCCTGTGGTGACACACTGTTCCTGCCCACTGACCACTTCCCTGCCTGTGGTGACACACTGTTCCTGCTCACTGACCACTTCCCTGCCTGTGGTGACACACTGTTCCTGCCCACTGCCCACTTCCCTGCCTGTGGTGACACACTGTTCCTGCCCACTGCCCACTTCCCTGCCTGTGGTGACACACTGTTCCTGCCCACTGACCACTTCCCTGCCTGTGGTGACACACTGTTCCTGCTCACTGACCACTTCCCTGCCTGTGGTGACACACTGTTCCTGCTCACTGACCACTTCCCTGCCTGTGGTGACACACTGTTCCTGCCCACTGCCCACTTCCCTGCCTGTGGTGACACACTGTTCCTGCCCACTGCCCACTTCCCTGCCTGTGGTGACACACTGTTCCTGCTCACTGACCACTTCCCTGCCTGTGGTGACACACTGTTCCTGCCCACTGCCCACTTCCCTGCCTGTGGTGACACACTGTTCCTGCCCACTGCCCACTTCCCTGCCTGTGGTGACACACTGTTCCTGCTCACTGACCACTTCCCTGCCTGTGGTGACACACTGTTCCTGCTCACTGACCACTTCCCTGCCTGTGGTGACACACTGTTCCTGCTCACTGACCACTTCCCTGCCTGTGGTGACACACTGTTCCTGCTCACTGACCACTTCCCTGCCTGTGGTGACACACTGTTCCTGCTCACTGACCACTTCCCTGCCTGTGGTGACACACTGTTCCTGCCCACTGCCCACTTCCCTGCCTGTGGTGACACACTGTTCCTGCTCACTGACCACTTCCCTGCCTGTGGTGACACACTGTTCCTGCTCACTGACCACTTCCCTGCCTGTGGTGACACACTGTTCCTGCTCACTGACCACTTCCCTGCCTGTGGTGACACAAGACATGTTGAGTTCTGGTGTCATCAAGTGTTGTAGACCTACTTTATGAACTTACTTTATTCTCCAGGTCCATCTTCTTGGCCGCGGGACTGTTCAGGGCCTTCGCATACTCCTTGTCAGCAGTTGGACATGTGACGTCTTCATTCAGCAGCTGCAACATAGTGGAAGACTGCACCACCTGACACCCGCCACATTACTTTACAAGACACACCCCTACTGTGTGAGAACACAGAGCACTGACGTCTCCACACAGAGGTGAGATCACAGAACACTGACGTCTCCACACAGAGGTGAGAACACAGAACACTGACGTCTCCACACAGAGGTGAGATCACAGAACACTGACGTCTCCACACAGAGGTGAGATCACAGAACACTGACGTCTCCACACAGAGGTGAGATCACAGAACACTGACGTCTCCACACAGAGGTGAGAACACAGAACACTGACGTCTCCACACAGAGGTGAGATCACAGAACACTGACGTCTCCACACAGAGGTGAGATCACAGAACACTGACGTCTCCACACAGAGGTGAGATCACAGAACACTGACGTCTCCACACAGAGGTGAGAACACAGAACACTGACGTCTCCACACAGAGGTGAGAACACAGAACACTGACGTCTCCACACAGAGGTGAGAACACAGAACACTGACGTCTCCACACAGAGGTGAGAACACAGAACACTGACGTCTCCACACAGAGGTGAGAACACAGAACACTGACGTCTCCACACAGAGGTGAGAACACAGAACACTGACGTCTCCACACAGAGGTGAGAACACAGAACACTGACGTCTCCACACAGAGGTGAGAACACAGAACACTGACGTCTCCACACAGAGGTGAGAACACAGAACACTGACGTCTCCACACAGAGGTGAGAACACAGAACACTGACGTCTCCACACAGAGGTGAGAACACAGAACACTGACGTCTCCACACAGAGGTGAGAACACAGAACACTGACGTCTCCACACAGAGGTGAGAACACAGAACACTGACGTCTCCACACAGAGGTGAGAACACAGAACACTGACGTCTCCACACAGAGGTGAGAACACAGAACACTGACGTCTCCACACAGAGGTGAGAACACAGAACACTGACGTCTCCACACAGAGGTGAGAACACAGAACACTGACGTCTCCACACAGAGGTGAGAACACAGAACACTGACGTCTCCACACAGAGGTGAGAACACAGAACACTGACGTCTCCACACAGAGGTGAGAACACAGAACACTGACGTCTCCACACAGAGGTGAGAACACAGAACACTGACGTCTCCACACAGAGGTGAGAACACAGAACACTGACGTCTCCACACAGAGGTGAGAACACAGAACACTGACGTCTCCACACAGAGGTGAGAACACAGAGCACTGACGTCTCCACACAGAGGTGAGAACACAGAGCACTGACGTCTCCACACAGAGGTGAGAACACAGAACACTGACGTCTCCACACAGAGGTGAGAACACAGAACACTGACGTCTCCACACAGAGGTGAGAACACAGAACACTGACGTCTCCACACAGAGGTGAGAACACAGAACACTGACGTCTCCACACAGAGGTGAGAACACAGAACACTGACGTCTCCACACAGAGGTGAGAACACAGAACACTGACGTCTCCACACAGAGGTGAGAACACAGAACACTGACGTCTCCACACAGAGGTGAGAACACAGAACACTGACGTCTCCACACAGAGGTGAGAACACAGAACACTGACGTCTTCACACAGAAGTGAGAACACAGAACACTGACGTCTCCACACAGAGATGAGAACACAGAACACTGACGTCTTCACACAGAGGTGAGAACACAGAGCAACTGACGTCTTCACACACATGTGAGAACACAGAACACTGACGTCTTCACACAGAAGTGAGAACACAGAACACTGACGTCTCCACACAGAGGTGAGAACACAGAACACTGACGTCTCCACACAGAGGTGAGAACACTGACGTCTCCACACAGAGGTGAGAACACAGAACACTGACGTCTCCACACAGAGGTGAGAACACAGAACTGACGTCTCCACACAGAGGTGAGAACACAGAACTGACGTCTCCAGACAGAGGTAAACAGTTAACACTGGCAGCTCTTTCACTGAATGCTGCACCAGTTCACACAGAATGGTGTTTGTGTAGTAAATGAAGCATTGCTAAATACTTCCCAGAGAAATCAAGATTGTGTTTGATTACAGTTTGCCTTGTCTTAGCAGCATCTAGCCATGCTGCTATTAATGCATAAAGACTATTCACACACAAACATCCAGCCAGGAACTGTCTATATGGCCATGTGAGAGGGATCGGGACCAACGTAAAGCCCAAAGGTGGTAGAGCAACTGAACTTACCCAAGGACTGAAACAGCAACAAGAGGATTAAAACCCTCACTCACCCATTCAAGAGCCCACCACTGCACTCTGACACAGTGGCTCATAAAAACAGTTATGTACGTGGGTGAGAAACACTAGGGGAGACTACCTACCCTGTCTTCATATCGGGGTACGGTGTGGACAGGGATGGGTTGCCAGGGGATCTTGTCGTCCCACAGTTGGGACTCGTCCGGAGGGTAGAGTCCAGCCAGGTTGGAGTACGCACTCATCAGTGTCCGGTCCACGTCGGTGGAGCGCACGTTGACCTAGTGAGAGAAAGAACACCCACTGCTCACTGCTGTATGGTCAGCAGTTTTACTATAATGTTACATACATGATAACAACTATGACTTAGTGAGGCACACACAGGTATATACAAATACTTAATGTCACACAAAACTAATTGCAGTGTGTGGATTTTTTGTTGATTGTTAGTTCCATGTGAGTCATGCAAAGAAAATATACATACATTTATTCTCCCACAACATTAAAACAAGTACAGAATGTGTGTATACATATATATATATATATATGTACATATATATATATATATATATATGTACATATATATATATATATATATATGTACATATATATATATATATATATATATATATATATATATATATATATATATATATATATATATGTACATATACATACATAAAACAATTGTTGTGGGATGGGAGACTCCTACTAAGCTAAGTCTGATTGCTATCAGGAGCCACCCAGATAATAATATTTACATTATGTATAATCCTATGGTTTTTATATTATACTTTGTAATGTGTTGAGTACGCATATGGAAGTGTGGTAATATATGCAACCATACAGATTGGGTAGTTGTATTTTATTAACTGTATTTCTTATTTATGTGAGAAATATTAATTTTGTTGGCAATAGTATTATTGTAGTATATTGCACATGCATTACATTTTTACTAGGTAGTCTTTTGCATAATTTTTTGAATCCTTTCGAACTGTAGGTTGCTATTTTGTCTTTCACCAAATCATTATTATTTATAACATGTGGTAAGTTGTATATTAGGCCCTTTGAGCAAACTCATGATTTGTTCTGGAGGTGTGTAGTTCAAAAACGTTGCTACCCGAGTGTGTTGGCATTTGGAATTATTTTCCAACTTAATTATTAACTAGACTGGTAGATTTTGATGATTAAATTTGTTATAAAAGCTTAGTTTTTGTCATTCAAACAAGTATTCTACTTTTAAGCCAGGTGTTTAACTAAAAGCATTAAGCCAGGTGATTAACAAGAGCAAACACTAGTTACTCCTGCTTACATAGCACTGAGTACACAATGTAATCACTGATCACAGAGACATTTGTACCTGACAGGTGAGACACGTTTAGCCACAATGGTACCTGGTAGTGAAGGTAGGTGGTGTTAAGAAGGCTGTGCTTCACCATGTAACGCTGACGCAGAAATCTACCCAGATGATACTGTTGCTGCATCCCTATCTGTAAACAACAACAAGATGTAAATAACAATGGATACATGTAAATAATAACTTGTATACCTGCAAACAACAAACAACCTATCTGTAAACGGAAATATCTATCTGTAAGCAAAAATGCAATATAAGTAGTATAATATATATATATATATATATATATATATATAATATATTATATATAATATACTATATATATATATATATATATATATATATATAATATATATATATATATATATATATATATATATATATTATATAAGCAAATAACATGTATAATATATATATATATATTATATCTATAATATACATACATATTTTATATATAATATATAATTATTACCTTGTATATATAGATAATAATAATAATAAAGCTTTATTGCCATATTCAATGTGCATTACATGATGAATTGGAATGTAGTCTGGCGTTGACTCATATAGTGCCTATATATACAATAAAATGAAATATGGCAAATAAATATAAGATATACATTGTACATAATTTGTTCTTTAAAATGTTTTTTAATATAATAAATAATTTGTTCTTTAAAATGTTTTTTTAATATAATAAATAAATAAAGACAAATTTAAAATAACAGATTTCTATTTAACAATAATTGTGGTATAAACTAGTTAATAAAAGATTGTTGTTCAGCTGCACCGATATATATAATATACATACATATATACATATATATTTTCCACATATATACATACACAGAAATTACATAAACAACATATATAATTTACACACACTCAGATGGCCCTACCTTAGAGAGAGCTCCCAGCCCTTGGGGCCAGCTGTCTTTATACTTGTCAGTTGGAAAGGGTTCAACTGGACTTCTGTCCCCATGTCGGAAGAGCTGGGAAAGAAACGACAGGGTAGTTTGACTAGTTGATTATATCATGTGATTGAAGACATACATTTTGTACAGACGTCACTGGGCAAACTAATAAATTGTTTGACTGAATCTGGTCTAATTTATACCAACTGTGGCCTGTGTCAAAAGACATAATAATGGCTATAACAGCCATTACATTACGTCTTTGGACATTTTTTAGAAAATATGTTGCATTTAATTAATATTATTAATTAAATGCAACATATTTTCTAAAAACTGTCAAAGGAAGTTACCTTGATAATGCAAAGGTTTTTTTAGTGACTGAACATCAAACGTGACCTATGATGTGCTACATCAACTAAAGATGGAGTTAAGTGTTGATGTCAATTTGAATCAGGACGACACTTTCACTTTGTCCTCAAGTCACTGCTTTGGAAGTGCCTAATGTTAATGCTGGACTCTCAAAACAACCAAATGATTGTGATGAGTCAAGATTGACAAACACCCGAATAAGTGTTCTCTGTGACTTGACATGTGACCTCTAGGACCCGCCCCTAGTGAAGGCCGCAATCTGAAGAGGTATCTGTAGTTTACTTTATCAAATGTTTACCACATCACTGATACCCCCTTGACCTCAAATCACATCACCCTCTTGTTAGTATTTATGTATGCTCTGTTTGAATTTGAACTATAAATCTACATCACAACCAGATCAAGCAAAAATGTAGTTAATGATTAATACAACATACTGAATGTAACGTTTAGAAGTGCCGAATCCATCCCCTCTCTATTTTGCTGAGTGTTGTAACTGAATTGTTGCCAAAATCTTGTAGAGCACTCAGATGCATTAATTCTAGCATTTCACATCACTTTGAACCCAACATTTCCATTCCACCCCCATAACTGGCCACATCACTTTGAACCCAACATTTCCATTCCACCCCCATAACTGGCCACATCACTTTGAACCCAACATTTCCATTCCACCCCATAACTGGCCACATCACTTTGAACCCAACATTTCCATTCCACCCCCATAACTGGCCACATCACTTTGAACCCAACATTTCCATTCCACCCCCATAACTGGCCACATCACTTTGAACCCAACATTTCCATTCCACCCCCATAACTGGCCACATCACTTTGAACCCAACATTTCCATTCCACCCCCATAACTGGCCACATCACTTTGAACCCAACATTTCCATTCCACCCCCATAACTGGCCACATCACTTTGAACCCAACATTTCCATTCCACCCCCGTAACTGGCCACATCACTTTGAACCCAACATTTCCATTCCACCCCCGTAACTGGCCACATCACTTTGAACCCAACATTTCCATTCCACCACCATAACTGGCCACATCACTTTGAACCCAACATTTCCATTCCACCCCATAACTGGCCACATCACTTTGAACCCAACATTTCCATTCCACCCCCGTAACTGGCCACATCACTTTGAACCCAACATTTCCATTCCACCCCCGTAACTGGCCACATCACTTTGAACCCAACATTTCCATTCCACCACCATAACTGGCCACATCACTTTGAACCCAACATTTCCATTCCACCACCATAACTGGCCACATCACTTTGAACCCAACATTTCCATTCCACCCCCATAACTGGCCACATCACTTTGAACCCAACATTTCCATTCCACCCCCATAACTGGCCACATCACTTTGAACCCAACATTTCCATTCCACCCCCATAACTGGCCACATCACTTTGAACCCAACATTTCCATTCCACCCCCATAACTGGCCACATCACTTTGAACCCAACATTTCCATTCCACCCCCATAACTGGCCACATCACTTTGAACCCAACATTTCCATTCCACCCCCATAACTGGCCACATCACTTTGAACCCAACATTTCCATTCCACCCCCATAACTGGCCACATCACTTTGAACCCAACATTTCCATTCCACCCCCATAACTGGCCACATCACTTTGAACCCAACATTTCCATTCCACCCCCATAACTGGCCACATCACTTTGAACCCAACATTTCCATTCCACCCCCATAACTGGCCACATCACTTTGAACCCAACATTTCCATTCCACCCCCATAACTGGCCACATCACTTTGAACCCAACATTTCCATTCCACCCCCATAACTGGCCACATCACTTTGAACCCAACATTTCCATTCCACCCCCATAACTGGCCACATCACTTTGAACCCAACATTTCCATTCCACCCCCATAACTGGCCACATCACTTTGAACCCAACATTTCCATTCCACCCCCATAACTGGCCACATCACTTTGAACCCAACATTTCCATTCCACCCCCATAACTGGCCACATCACTTTGAACCCAACATTTCCATTCCACCCCCATAACTGGCCACATCACTTTGAACCCAACATTTCCATTCCACCCCCATAACTGGCCACATCACTTTGAACCCAACATTTCCATTCCACCCCCATAACTGGCCACATCACTTTGAACCCAACATTTCCATTCCACCCCCATAACTGGCCACATCACTTTGAACCCAACATTTCCATTCCACCCCCATAACTGGCCACATCACTTTGAACCCAACATTTCCATTCCACCCCCATAACTGGCCACATCACTTTGAACCCAACATTTCCATTCCACCCCCATAACTGGCCACATCACTTTGAACCCAACATTTCCATTCCACCCCCATAACTGGCCAGGTGACTCCCGCTCATTGTGAATTGAACCCAGTCAGTTTGAGTCACTTTATAACTGTGGTTACCCAGCAAACAAGGAACCATTTCTGAACCAGTTGGCACATGTCATACTGGTTCATAATTGGTACTGCTCCACTGGTACTTGTTTTCGTGTGTACTCAGGTGAATACACGTGTTCTGCCTGTTATCACAGATTTTGAATGAGTTTGACACGAGTCATAGTGGGTCAGAACTGGTTCAGTTTCAATGGTACGTGTCATCACTTGAAAAACTCGTGATTTCACGTAAACACATGTCGACACACCAAATTAGTTCACAGAATCCAGTGAATTCACGTACGGAAACACGTGAATTGAGCCAGTTGAACTCGTGAATTCACTTACAGAACATGTTAAATTACGGGTCGTTGTTTGCTGGATGTATTGGCCCAAAGTTATTTTAATATTTCTTTTCATCTGCAGTCAGGGGTCCTTATAGACACACAACGGTGTAACTTTGAAATGAGACAGTGGAGATCAACTAGCTGGGTCGTGGGTCCTGATACAGTGGAAATTAACTAGCTGGGTCCTGATCATAATATGCCATGTATCATTTCTGACATGTTATATGAATGACAGCAGTGTTCCAGTTAGGCCTTTTCCCAATGGCGCTGCACCCTGCCCTCATTTAGATGTACCCTGTGCCTTTTATTGGTGCCCTGTCCTTTGGCAGTAGCCTGGTGGCCACTACCAGTGCAACTGCCTATGGGGGTTAAAGTGTCTGAGACACCTCACTGGCTTCCATTGGCTTTCAACAAGTGTACCCAATTAATCACACCAAAGACTTTGTTGTGAGACAATATCAACAAACCAGGCACTCAGATGCTGCTTGTTCTATTGCATGGCTCTATGACTGGGTGATGTAATAAACTGATGTTGTTGGCAAGGGAGTCTGCTGCACTTCCAAGTACTGGAAGGTCAATTACTATGTAATCCACTTGTACTAGATTTTGGGGAAACTGTTTCTGTTGTACAAGACAAACGTTTTTGTAATTTATCTAGACCAGGGAAATTTTAACGAACTGTTCACATAAAATAAGTGCTAAAAGATGTAATATGAAGGCCTATCTATATTATAATAAACAATGATGTTTATGCTATTTACACAGCATATTTGAGAAATTCTATTAAATAATTGTTTTGTAAATACTAAGTAATAATATGGGTAAACGCACACATTTAATTGAGTAAAATTTGCTAAATGAAATTAATTATCAATGTTGTATTGAAACTGACAAATTGCCCCTGAATGTTTTATTTCTGAATGTACAGTACTATATGAGTTAATGTTATTATTATGCAATTTGGAAATGTCAGTATGCCACGTTTAATGGTAAACTTTAAAAATATAGATATCTTTCATTAACACAATAACTAAAAACTCACAAATACATGTTAAATATAGTAGAACATTTACAAAAACTTGTATACACTATTTTATACATTATAAAAATTATTGCAAAGTAACAAGTTTTTGTTTAATATATTGGATGTTATTGACAAGTAATGCCATTAATAATTAATGTCCACTAGCTTATAAATGTCCATGAAACCACACACCAAGTGCTGCAGTTGACTACTAAGTTTCTACTACAGTATATAGCCAGTTATTGGTTGATAAATTGACATTTCCCAGTAAAACAAAAGTAATGCAACAATGCTCCCACCTGGAGAGTGGCTCATCAAATTCGTCCCTGGTATGTAGAAGAGTATAGTGGATGTAGGTAAATAATTATAATTAACCATCTCTGTTTTTTAATGCATTGCAAATGACGACAGAAAGAGGCTTGTGGACATCAATGCCTCAGAGAAGATACTACCACTTTGCATCAAAATGTTAGTTAGCGATTTATATACAGATACATGATTAAGGAATTACAGTATTTGTGTTGCCAACAAAAAACCTTGTAACCTACTAATGTTCATTTGACTGTGTAATGTTACTACGATACATGACATGATTTTATAACAGTTATGTCAGTGACAAATGGTTGCCAATGTAAGTACCTGGGGTAGGCTGAATACATTTGAGCAGGGTTTGGAATGTTAGATACATATGACTGTATTTCCCCATGGCAACATTGAGTTTCTTAGCTAGCTGTAAATTCCCCTATAATTGGTCATTATGATACACGACTGTCCTGCCACAAGCTGCATTTCATGAAAATTAACTAAATACCAGAGTTAACTAAAAGTAACAGGTGCCCTAAAAATGTTGTTCACGCATAAAAGTGCTCTTCATCTGCCAATTGCTCCCTGTGCTTTTAAAAACTTAGCTGGAACAGCACCCATGGGATGTTTACAGAAGGCATTCGGTTACAGAAATATTGTTAAAAAAACAATGCAAGATCATTTCCATACATATTTTATGACTAATAGGTAATTTTAGTAGACACATGTATATTAAAATGTTTCTTGAGGGTAACCTTCTTCTTATTGCATATTTTTATACTAGCAGTGTTATGAAGCGCCACAAACAATTATGGATTTGGTGCTACAGACTGTATATGAAATAAAATATTAATATATTATAATAAAACTTATAATTTCCTGAAGATCATAGTGATGATAATAATAATTATTATATGACTTGTAGTTAATTAAACTATTTCATGCGTGCGAATGCAGTAAATAAAATTTAGAAATATCAACAGACACAAACGCATCGCCTAACAGTATTTTGTGTAAAGCTAACTTATATAGTGATTTCACAGTAACCATGTACCGGTAGCTGCGAAAAGATGTTGAGTTGTCGTCAAGATCTGCGGGCTTGTTTTGTGAAGTTTCTTCGTTAGAGGAATGCAAGTGAATTTCTTTGTAACAAAGTGTATGCATATGTATGTGAGACATGTGAGAAGTTTGGCGGCTGTTTGTTGTCGTTTTCATGGTTAGGTCAGAAAGTAAAAGACAGTTCATGCCACATCATTCTGCTTCTAAAATGGCGTAGTCCATAAAATTTTGATTTCTATATTTTATTCTGGTAAGCCGCTGACATTGTTATGATTGTTGTTGGAAGTTGTTATTTTGTATTAACTCTGTTAGGCCCATATCACCAAAGCATTGACTTTTGCTTCCCTTTTAGAGCTGAGGAAGGAGGCTGGTATAAAAGACAATTTTAGAAAGAAGCTGGTAAGCAGAGTAGATCGACACTATACTATAGAAATGGACGTGACCTGAGGGTTCACATAATTTATATTTATTTGCACTGCCCCTTTAATTATTATAATCCATGGCTTCAAGAGGGTAACAATGGTTAGTTCTGGGTATTTGGAGAAGATGAATACCTCCATCATACGTTAGATTTCACAACAGAAACATGACAGGTGGTTCGTTCCATGCCAGTCATAGATCTAACTCTGTGGCCACGGGGCAAGTTGGCATTGCTTACACAGGTTTGCTTAAGCCATAAATAGTTGATTTTTCCCATGCAAGTTGGTCACAGTTCACAGAAAAAACTTCACACGTTGCAAAACAGATGTTTCGGCCCTACTGCTAGTATAGCCTACTATAGGCCTATAGCTACTGGCATAACTCATTGAGGCCAAAAACATAACCTGGTACCTGTGGACCCAGTACTCCTGGGCAGTTTTAGGCATTTGGCCTCATTTTTTATCAGTAGACATTACGAAGGCGAACCTGCAAGCAATGACAATGTCAACGACAATCTCTGGCTCTGCAGTGCAATCACTTGAATCAGCAATGGGAAACAATTCGCAAAGTCATATGCCACGGCATGCATAAATTGTAGTTTGGCTCAAGTTACTTGAGATAAGTAATAGTTAGATAAACTCATAAACAAATTACAATAGGTGAACAGCCCTTGAAATAAGGACTTCAAAACAACCATCAAAAGCCTATTCTGGCTCTGCGCCTAGCCCCCTAGGCCTAGGGCCATGCTACCCTAGCCAACGGCATTGCGGATGATTGCCACGCCACTGGCGACACTCAGAAACGACTTAACAAACATAGAAGATTTTACTAAGACAACGCAAACAAAATAACAAGAATAATCCTCACAACTTGCGCCAGCACTATGGTACCGGGAGAAACGTCTGAGCCCTTTACGAAGAACCAAATAAATGTAAACAAAGTCAGTCGCAGCACGCCCACCGCTGTCGCCGCCATCTTGGAGTTTGCAATAAACCGTACCCATATGATTCGCACCATGCGCCACGATAGCCGTGCTGTCAGTTGTTCGCACCCACGACGATTCATATCAGACACGATTTATGCCCCATGTATATTTTTTAGTGTGATTTACAAAATAAGCATTACAAAACTTAACAAAATACATTACTTTTCAAATATTGTCCTTTTTGTATGTAGGATATGAATTGTTTTTTGCATTCAAAATATGCTGCTAACGGGAACCAATAATAATAGGCATGCATATTTTATAATTGTTCACAGAATCAATCAACTAAGTGAGAATCAGACTGCCCGAATGAAACTTGCCAAAGGCAGATGCATAACTGAATCTGAGCTAAAAACTGATGTTAGGGAACGAGGGACACAGACGTATACAAAAAAAAGTTGTATTTATATCGTGGTGATTTTGCTTTAATATTGCAAGAACTCCGTCTATGTTTTATAAAATGAATTCACATTTGAAGTGTTTGTATTTATAAAAGGTATACATATCATAGGTAACTATCGTTATTGGCGGATTAAGACATCCGTGGGCCTTAGGCAACCGGCACTTTCGTGGGGCCCGGGTAAAAGTCCAACATTACTGCCAGTGCGGGACAAAACATCGAGGCCCTAAGGAAAGTTGCTAACAAACCTAAATGTCATGGGGAGGGTGACATTGTATAAGGCTCCACCCAGAGCAAAGCAGAAAGAATAATTGGTCTCGACGAACAGCAGGAAAGAATCAACCTAAACATCCCTCGCTGCCATAATTGTGCTCTACAAAATGCACACGAGCTTAATAATGCCCTCAAGATCTAATAATAACAATATAATACAATACAAAAATATATTCAGGATGGCCCAGCTAAATTCAGCGCACATTAAAATATACACTGGACTTTTTTCAGTGGGGCTCTCATACACACAATCGTTCATACATACAATATTAAATGATGTAAAATAGTAAGATACATGATGCAACATACATAAAATATAAATTAAATTGAAGTTAATAAATAACATCGACAAAGATACAAACAAACAGGGTATAACTGCGACGTAAGCTGCCCTCAGCGCAGTTTGTTAAGACACTTTATGTAAAATGTAAAACACGTTTTACGAATATTTTTGAACTCTTTGTAGGTTTGACTAGTTTCGACAATGTTACTTAGATTATTGAAAAGCACAGCTCCTTCATAATAGAAAAGGATCTTAGCTGCAATACTGCTGACACGTGGTACAAACAGACTGGAGTTAGGGTTTCTGGTAGAGTAGGAGTAAAAGTATTAGGCACGCATAAATTTGCCTCTGATATACGAGGGTACTCCCTAGAATAGGCACTTACCAACCGTTAAGGTTTTGTGTAATTTTATTTTGTTTTTGGATGTTACCCATCCGAGTGAGCGGTGGACGTTAGATATGGTTCGCCGCCTGCAGCGTAGACTCTGAAGGTGATGCTGCCTCAGCCGTGTGTGATCAGACGAGCCTCCCACACGTGTCTGTCTATGCCAAGTCAGGCGCTCACTGAACGCGTCTCGAGAACCACCCACACTTGTCTGTCTATGCCAAGTCAGGCGTTCACTGAACGCGTCTCGAGAACCTACTCCACGGGCAGAACTTCATCAACTCTGCAGTCCAGGTCTGGAATTGACTCACATGCACGCAATGCAGAGATCTATGATATGTATATTATAGTGGTGATCGTAAAAATGACAGTATCTGGCATTTCTGGCAAAACGTTCATATGGGGTCTGATAAAACAGCCTCACAGCACGTCCTATGTTATTTGTATGCACACCGTACAGGTCTTGTGTCGCATTCATTTTAGGATATGACTATTGTTTCAATTTGTTTGCGGTAGGTAACTTGGTTAGTTGTTCAAATAATCCATCCCTGTAATTGGGGAAAAGAACAAGAGACAGACTTTCTACCTGTTTATGCAGTAAACTGGGATGACATACTTATTACTTGTGCCCCAGCTTACTTGAAGTTAGAGGAGGCATAAAAGTCAACTTTTTCCGCTTGGCTGGCTGGGCTTAGGGAACATTCAGTCAACAAACAGTCATGCTCGTTATTTCCGTGTTTTTGTGGTGAAACAACATACTCTACCGCGCTATTTATCTTTTACTCCTGTGTAAGCTGTCGCAAACCATGCAAACTGGTAAACCACTACGACACATTTTCAATGTAGAAAACATTTTATTTACAAACGTCTGCACGTTATAATCACATAAACCGAATCGCTACAATTTTGCGGTTAATACATTAATCATGTATACATATAAAAAGACAAAACGGCAATAAATGCTATACATTCAGCTTTGAACTCTTTCGGTGTAGTAGTGGCCTAGCGAACGAGGAGCGACAATTAACTGATTCACTCGCCAGGTGGGGCGACAATGTATATTATTTATTGTTCTACGCTGTTGTTACACGTCAAAACACGTGAAACTATTATTATGTCATAGTTCATTACCTCCATAAGTCATATGCAGATTTAAGTATGACTGAACGCTCCTATCCAGACACACGGAAGACCCACTGCGGTGACTGTAAAGACGCTGCCGCCACCTGGCGAACACGTGGGCAGGCGCCGGCGTGTCGTCTGCTAGAGTTTAAGAAGACCCGCCTTTTTGAGAATGTAACGTCCAATATCGGCAAACATGCCTTTAGCCGCCATCAGATGTTCCTCGCTCGTCAGTTCTTTCGGCGTCGGCAGCGTCCAATGGAAAGCGTACACGTCGGTCCGCCAATCAAGCGTTTTGCCGCCGCTGTTGCCATGGTGAATGCTCTCGTCGTGGTAGTTCGGCCACCAGGTGGGGTGACACTTGAACTCAAAGCAGATGACCTGTAGATGAGGGTCTAGTCGCAGCAGTTCGGGATGGCGTTCCTGCACTTTGTACGGCTGCCGAAGTCCATTCCACGACCAGTCCTTGTCGATGAACCAACGCATCGATTCCTGAAACAGGCGCCAGTAGGTGGCGTTGCGTTTGCCGACGGCCACTCCGAAGTTGATGGTGTCGGGGAAGGGCGGGTTCCAGTAGGTCCAATCGTAGGAGCCGACGGCGTCATATGACCGGATGTTCCGGTCTAGTTCTCGCACGAACACCGTGTCCGTGTCGACATATACTCCGCCATACTTGAGCATGAAGTCCACCCGCCAGATGTCGGTCACGTGAGAGATGACGCTGACGTCATTGCCGTAAACTGTCCGCGGACTCTCCCGGAAGATCAGCTTCACCTGTGCACGAATAACAGTTTACTTGCAAATTTTGCGTAAATACTTTAATACCTAACAATAGAAACACTTAGAAAAATTAGTGAAAGATGCAGAGATGTACCCATAATTGATATGTTTGGTGTTTCCAAACGGGTAGGGCCGACTGCTCTAGCACTGCATATTGCATGTCCTCATTCACTAGACATGTCATTATTGGGGGGGGGAGTTTCCGGACAACGAGAAAACTCCCATTAGTATGCTCAAATGCATTGGGGTATGCTGAATTTTAAGATTTTCGAAGAAAACCTGAAATAACTGATCGTTTTGCAATCTTGTTGCTTCGATAAAATTCAGTAGTGCCTTATAAAATGTAGGAAAGCAAATAGGCCCTCCTTTATTATTTTGGATACATGTTTTTTGCGTGTTATTAAATTGGCGATACAACAGCCTTAAAACAAGATACATAGACGGTAACAAATACAAATTGTATCTCACCTGTTGGTGATCACGAACACGTTGCCAGTATATGCCGGTAGGAGGCGCGTCGCCATGAATGTAGACAACGTCGACCTGTTGACAGAACACATGGTTACTTTAGATACTCTACTGGAAGAGTTTACCATTGCATATGGACGGTTCGTATTTGATCACTTCTTGTAACAGATGATTAACACTAAATTGATTTGCGATATGACAATATATGTTACGCCAGAAAGACATAATAGCAATGTATCTAGGGTCTAGGCCTGTGCCAAATTAAAGACAGTAGAATTGTATCGCCAAATGTAAAGCAAACCTCACCTTTGCGACGTAGATGAGACTTAGGACGCAGAGGTAGAAGAGGAAGTCCATGGGTCCGCCTCCCAGCCACACGATGTGCGCAATGTTGGGAACGAGGTCGTCGAACGACTGTCGCTGTATCGGCACTTCCGGTCGGCCGTAGAACACCTTCCGACTCATCCGGCCGAAGTCCGAATCGAGCGTCCAGATGTCCTTCGGGAATAACTTTGACTCTGGCGTGATGCAGACGGGTTTCTGGGCCGCGGCGTTATACTCAGCAATGGAGGCGGCACACCGGATGGACGATGTGCGTTTGGCCGGGTCCTGAATGACTGCGCTGACGGACCGAACGCCGGGCAGCCCCCCTTGGGTCAACAGGAAGCCCGTGCCACGGATAGCCTCGATGGCGTCGACCATATCGTAGCGGCGCAGACTGATGGGGAACGACGCGAGGATCGTGTTCTCGTTGACGTACATGCCGCCTCGCCGCGTCAACCTCTTGTAGACGAACGCCATGTTGACGATGCCGTGGCCGGAGCACATGTTCTCCGTGGTCGTGTTGACGAAGCGCGGCCGGAAGAACGGGTACTGCTGCTTGATCTCGTCGAACCACGTGTTGTAGAGCCAGTAGTCGAGCACGGGGTAACTGTCGTAGTAGAAGACGACGTTGTCCGGCCGCACGAAGCGCATCACGCTCATCACGCTCAGGTAGTGCACGAACTCAAACCAGCGTCGTCCGCACCACACGTAGTAGACGGTGTTGGGCGCGAGGCGGGGGTCGAGCAGGACGTCGTTCGGCAGGCTCTCTATCGCGTCGGGCGCCGGCTTCGGTGCAGCCACGTGCTCCACTCCGCCGACGGCAGGGGGCGCTGTCACGGCTGGCAGTGGTTCCTTTATCGCGATGGTTCCTTCGTTCTTAACCCCGATGTTTCCGACTACGTTGTTCCGACGCGGTCTGATTTCGGCGTCGTTCCGGGCCCGATTCGGGTCGTTCACGTTCAGGTCGTCTCGCGGGCGGTTGACTACTGCGTCATTTCCTTTCCGGTCAACGGCCAGCAACACGTTGCGCAGCGGGTTGACGATCTCGTCCTGGCCGGGATTCTCGGGCTCGACGCGACTCTGGAGGCTGTTGCCGACGTGTGACGTCATCACGTAGAGGGCTGACAACATGAGCACGACAACGAGCAACAACCGACAGTACTTGCGGATCATCTTCACTGGACACGGGATTAACGTCACCATTAGGACAGTCTCTGTCAGCAGGCGACAGACGTCATCGCAGCAACAATTCCTGAAACAGCGAAATGCGCGTCTGTGTCAACGTTCAATGTTCAATGCATTCAACAAGTCTAACACAAAACTGCAGTGGCTGGTAGCTATGGGGAAACACAGAACACATTGCATGAATGGAATAATGCTTTTTGTATAGAAAACATGGCCTTTCAACGAACGAACGAGCGAACGAGCGAGCGAACGAGCGAGCGGGCGGACGGACGGACGGACGGACGGACGGACGGACGGACGGACGGACGGACGGACGGACGGACGGACGGACGAACGAACGAACGAACGAACGAACGAACGAACGAACGAACGAACGAACGAACGAACGAACGAACGAACGAACGAACGAACGAACGAACGAACGAACGAACGAACGAACGAACGAACGAACGAACGAACGAACGAACGGGTGTATGAATGAAATAATAAATGGATGTATGAATGAAATAATAAATGAATGAATGGAGAAAACTAGATATTGGCAAGTGTACAGCCTGGATGGGTCTATAAAGTAGTACATGTTTGTGTTGGAGTGGCCATTGAACAAACGAACAGCTTTACTTGTCTGTGCGATATGGTGTGTACTAATGGACGATGTAGTACATAGGAGTGAAAATTCACGAGTGGCAACGATTAGTCCAGGGGCGTGACGTGGGACAAAACACCGAAGAAAGCACAAGCTGAATACGTGTTGGAAGCTTACATCATTGCACGGACCAGCCCATGTGTCCGGTTGATGAAAAGCGGCACTAACTGAGAAACAAGTGGAAATGATATGTGGCGAAAGCAACTGGGTCAGTCAGAAGAACATGCGAAATTAGTCGAGAATGGAGACGGAAGATTAAGTAATCGACTGAAGACATTTACATCAGAAACTATGAAACGAAAGTCCACGTGGGATGAGAGAGAGGTGTGTTGATGATAAGCGAGGACTGATCGACAACAGAGCGCGGGACACAACAGAGAGAAGAGGAACAAGAGGAGGAGGAGGAACAACGCTCGGACGGATTCACCTCGTAAACGGCTGTGCTTATTCCTAATGCAACAGGTTCATAGGACCCAGTAACAGGTTCATAGGACCCAGTAACAGGTTCATAGGACCCAGTAACAGGTTCATAGGACCCAGTAACAGGTTCATAGGACCCAGTAACAGGTTCATAGGACCCAGTAACAGGTTCATAGGACCCAGTAACAGGTTCATAGGACCCAGTAACAGGTTCATAGGACCCAGAAACATGTTCATAGGACCCAGTAACATGTTCATAAGACCCAGTAACATGTTCATAAGACCCAGTAACATGTTCATAAGACCCAGTATCAGGTTCATAAGACCCAGTATCAGGTTCATAAGACCCAGTATCAGGTTCATAAGACCCAGTAACATGTTCACAAGATCCAGCAACATGTTCACAAGACCCAGTAACATGTTCATAAGACTCAGTAACATGTTCATAAGACCCAGTAACATGTTCATTAGACCCAGTAACATGTTCATAAGACCCAGCAACATGTTCATAAGACCCAGCAACATGTTCATAAGACCCAGCAACAGGTTCATAAGACCCAGTAACATGTTCATAAGACCCAGTATCATGTTCATAAGACCCAGTAACATGTTCATAAGACCCAGTAACATGTTCATAAGACCCAGTAACATGTTCATAAGACCCAGTATCAGGTTCATAAGACCCGGTATCAGGCTCGTAAGACCCAGTAACATGTTCGTAAGACCCAGTAACATGTTCATAAGACCCAGTATCAGGTTCATAAGACCCAGTATCAGGTTCATAAGACCCAGTAACATGTACGTAAGACCCAGTAACATGTTCATAAGACCCAGTATCAGGTTCATAAGACCCAGTATCAGGTTCATAAGATCCAGTAACATGTTCATAAGACCCAGTAACATGTTCATAAGACCCAGTATCATGTTCATAAGACCCAGTAACATGTTCATAAGACCCAGTAACATGTTCATAAGACCCAGTAACATGTTCATAAGACCCAGTAACATGTTCATAAGACCCAGTAACATGTTCATAAGACCCATTAACATGTTCATAAGACCCAGTATCAGGTTCATAAGACCCAGTATCAGGTTCATAGAACCCAGTATCAGGTTCATAAGACCCAGTAACATGTTCGTAAGACCCAATAACATGTTCATAGGACCCAGCAACAGGTTCATAGGACCCAGCAACAGGTTCATAGGACCCAGTTACAGGTCCATAAGACCAAGTAACACGTTCATAGGACCCAGTAACAGGTTCATAGGACCCAGCAACAGGTTCATAGGACCCAGTAACATGTTCATAGGACCCAGCAACAGGTTCATAGGACCCAGCAACAGGTTCATAGGACCCAGCAACAGGTTCGTAGGACCCACCACAGGTTCATATGACCCAGTAACAGGTTCATAGGACCCAGCAACATGTTCATAGGACCCAGTAACAGGTTCATAGGACCCAGCAACAGGTTCATAGGACCCAGCAACATGTTCATAGGACCCAGCAACATGTTCATAGGACCCAGTAACAGGTTCATAGGACCCAGTAACAGGAAGGATACATGAATCATACACGTAACTAATAAAACAACAACGATATAACGAATACATACATACATACCCACACACAAACATACATACCCACACACACACATACATACAAACATACATACCCACACACACACATACATACAAACATACATACCCACACACACACATACATACAAACATACATACCCACACATACATACATACAAACATACATAACCACACACATATACATACAAACATACATACCCACAGATACATACATACAAACATACATACCCACACACATACATACAAACATACATACCCACATATACATACATACATACCCACACACACATACATACAAACATACATACCCACACATACATACATACATACATACATACAAACATACATACCCACACATACATACATACAAACATACATACCCACACACACACACATACAAACATACATACCCACATACCCACACATACATACATACATACATACATACATACATACATACCCACCCACCCACACACACACACACGTACATAGGTAGCGTACATACATATATACATAACACACAATATATATATATATATATATATATATATATATATATATATATATATATATATATATATATATATATATATATATCACACACACACCAGTCATCATTCCTTGAGTAAAACTGTTTTTAATTTGTAACTCTAGACGTTTCAATCACAAGTTGATTCAATTAAACACAATATTATAGAAGATAACATAATAAAAATAATAACTACGATTTTTAAAAATGCAAAATAACATTGTTTTCGTCTAGATTTCCTAAATTACATGATAAGTGCATATACAAAATGGGCTTGGCCATCTTCGCGCAGAGAACAGCTTGGCTGAATGCTTACCATATAATTCCAAGCATTTGCCATTACCTTTCTCGTATATTTTTTGTAGCTTAAAACCATTTTGGTATGCGCACAACGGATACCGTGACATGTGCGTGGTCAGTCATGCAGAACGGCCACAATAACTAGTCGTGCAGGCCGGTCGTCGGGGGCGAGACATCCTACATAATTACGATCGACAGTCGACACTGATGAGTAAGACTCGCAGACACAACACCGGGCGGCGTGTACGTACAACACAGCAATATAAACATCGTTGACATTTTATGAGCTATGAATATGACATTTTGATGCTCGATCAGGCAATGTGTGTGTATTGTCAAAGCCGGCAATTAACACTTGCCTGCGCTATATCGCCGATACGCGTGGACTGGTTTTCAGTGAATTAACGAGTACACAAGACATTCCTACTACGGGTGCGACTTGTTAATTGGTCGCGGGCAATCGTTGATACTACTCGTTGACTTGAAACACTCATGCACTGCGCATTCCAGTGACGATAGCGAGGTTGACCTCATGACAAACCGGTAACACGTCGTGCTTTCACTCACCAGTCCGAGCTGTCTGCCGCCGGGTCTTCTACTGCTGTATTTTGCCACGTTGGAACACCTCAAGACCACGACTAAACCGATACAAAGGTGCGAACTCGAATCCACAGCACGTGCAAATGTCCGCTCAAAATGGCTGTCGTTCTTAGTGAAAACACACGATACATATAAGCTGGATCGAGCCGCAAGAATAACCGGTATTCGCGAGTCACTCAGACGTGTCGGCGGTCACGCCTCACTGAGCACCGTCTGCTTTTGTTGCGCGCGCCGTCTAGAGGCAAACAGAGAACTGGGTTGATTTGTTTACCAGGCAAACGCTAAGACAACGCAAGCGTTACCACAGTAAACGTGGCTTAATGAACGGACAATAAAACTATTAATTTTCAATACGTACAATACAACAATAAAACTTTGTTATCCCTCGGGGAGGATTCACATGTGTTTGTTAGTCATGATCAAATAGGTGTACGTATAAACAGATAAATAAATACATAAATAAATTACAGTATAGTTGTAGTAATAAACAGTTAGCCAGTTTAACAAGTTAAAAATAAATTAAAAATAAAAAAGTATTTTTTTTAATAAGTTAAAAATAAAAAAGTTAAAAATAACATTAAAATAAATAAATACATTGATTAAACAAAAAACCATAATAATACCATAACTTACCATCTCATTCTCAGGCACCGTCAGTGTCATCACAAACTGGTGAATATAGAGAAAAGGTCAGTTAATTATTCAGGATTCTAACTGAATAGTCTACAGTCAACCACACTATATGGACCTGACATTTATATGCTCTTGACAAATTTTGGTCAATGTTCACTGCAAAAACCCACATGTGCCTTCTCTGAGAACTTTAAAACACCCTACAGGCAGGGGGCGCAGCTAGGCATAAATTCACATGGAAGTACTAATTAATGATGTCAGTCTAAATTCTATCTGGTGCTCATGAATGTTGTGTAGTGGAAATGTTGCGGTTGCCTTACTGATGTGGAAGTACTTCGTACTTCGTACGTGCATACATGCGTACGGCTAGCTACGCCCGACATGTACACCTCTTCTCAAAACATTGGGGTAACATTATCTCCAGCCCTCCAACAAAACAAGAAACCACAGAATGCATACCTCTTCCCTAAATATTAGGAAGCTAAGCCCATCTCCACAAATATTGGGGGAGCTCGTTCCACAAACTCTCTACAATTCGGACCACATTGTCAGATCATTACTCATTCCCTGCAGACTGTTTTCTATGTTACATGGACTGACGAATGGTGGCCATGGAGGTTGCAAGGCCACTACAAAAACAAAGTGAAAAGTGGCGAGTTCTGTGTAGCTGTCCAATGTGTACAAATGAGTTTCCTTAAATATGTATAGCTTTGGCAGTGCCAATGCACAACTCTATA
Source organism: Ridgeia piscesae (assembly GCA_025642075.2). NCBI lineage: Eukaryota > Metazoa > Annelida > Polychaeta > Sabellida > Siboglinidae > Ridgeia > Ridgeia piscesae. The sequence goes on from JAODUO010000422.1 coordinate 151,194, forward strand.
ACATGTTATGACTATTCTACAGATACCTGCATGAAGTTCCACATGATAACATCTGTAGGTAGCTTCGTTCATTTCTGTCCTCTGCCCCGGCGTACTTCTGTGACACACAGATATAAACTGTCGTGTTCAACAACCAGCCAGTAAGTTTCTTTACAATAAATCAACTTTTTGACATAATCACAATCAATGGTTGAATGTGGCTGATAAACAAACTAGTTTTCAATCTGGATATAGTTGTTTTGGGGACGACTCCAGAGATCTATTTTACTGCGAGAGTCATCTTAGTTTATACTGCTCCTGTCTGTCACAACTCTACATATGGAATCACTGGCAGTGGAAGGGAACCAGGACAACTTGTGTAGGTAAATTCAAGTGGGGAGCTGTGGTCGCGCGGTAGAACGCTGGACTGTCAATTTGCCTGTGTCTTTCGGAAGAGACACTATAATCCGGTGGTATATAGCTTATGCCAGGGGAAGTGGAAGATCCCACACAGGGGGTAAATGTGTAACCTGTAGTGGACTCACTAATTCTAGAGAAGAACAACTGCATTAGCCTAAGTTTGGGCTGTTTGGAGGAAACGACCTAAGAACTAAGAACCAACATAACACAGTTAATAATGAATACAATGATCCTGTCTATGAGCAGGGTCAGATAGATCTGATTTAGATTGTCTTTTAAATGTACACGTGTTAAGTAATCATTCAAAGTTCTGGGCCAACAGCTGTGTAGTTCACATAATGGTTAATGAGTGCTCGTGGTTGGTTAAGACCATAATGATGCCAAATTGCACCATGTACTGTCAAAGTTTAATTTGAAATTTGTCAACATCACACTGGTACACTCAGACAGATATGGCGAGTCTTGTTTATTGCCACCTCCAGATTATGTTCATCCACAGAATGGTAGAAGTTGCCTAATTAATAAATACCATTTACAGTTATCACATGATTATGCAGTACAAACAGTCTGAATAGATATCACATGGTAATGTTGAACATTACCTATACTTTTATGCATACACACTGTATTCAACACAAGTTGCAAGTATGTAAGGAATCAGTTAAAAACAATTCCTTGACAACTGCATTTTGTATGCAGTACGATATAATACACAATACCTATATATAATTCAAATACTAAAAACACTGTCTCTTCATTTGACAACCAGCAAATGGAGTGCCACTATATAAAGTTACATTATGTATGACATTAATTACATAACGAGTTTTGAAAACATTTGGAAGAACATTTCTCAGAAATGTAATGATAACATAATTTTCCATCATGATGTTGCGCAAACACATTAAAAACACCCCACCACAACTTGCTCAAGCAATAAGCCCAGTAACACACGTTGTAACACACATTGCCATCGTCTGTACACTGACACAAAATGCATGTCTTGTTAATAAATAACATGTTCTATCACATTAAAAGTCACATCAGTGTGCATTATTCATGGGTTTGAGAATTGTGCAGTTTAAAATGTAAAGAACCCTCAGTTTGTCAGAAAATTACCATCAACAAAGGCAATATAATACACAGGTTATATTATGTAATATTATGTACATATTGTATAGCTTTTTTTAACAAATGTTCACTAACTCTATACACTGTTGACCATTACAATACATTGGACTCTTGCCATGGTGCAGAACATGGTGAACTTTAGTCAAACTTCCATGAATCAAATGGTTCTTACATCCTCAAACAAAGCAGTTTACAACAGAATGGGGATTTTTTTATGTTCTTCATACACAATGTTTCTCACATCTGGCATTCACATTGCAAGAATCCACTGTACACATCAGTACGTCATGTATATTAGTACCTAACTAAACTCGCACTGATGGAGACGTATATATGAAAAAAAAATATACACTTGTAAGAGATACACAAGACTGTTTTAACAGCGTTGTCGGATTTCTAGCCATAAACAATTTGAAACAAACTCCTTCAAAATGTCCATAGAACTGACATAATGAGAGGAGAAAGGCCACAGCGAATTAATATATCTTATATCACATACTGCCATCAACAGACACACTTTGCACACACAAAGACATTTCCAATCTGGAAATCTTCAACTAACTTCACTAATACATTTTCCCATGAACAAATTGTGATGCTTTACAGAGAAACTTTCTAATTGTTGCTAGCATAACATGCCTGTTTACTACGACAAATCACAGCTGATGTAACAAACCAATGTTTGGTTGTGGACCAATCATAGCTGATGTAACAAACCAATGTTTGGCATGGACCAATCATAGCTGATGTAACAAACCAATGTTCGGCTGTGGACCAATCACAGCTGATGTAACAAACCAATGTTTGGCATGGACCAATCATAGCTGATGTAACAAACCAATGTTGTGGACAAATCATGTTTGGAAAATATAATTCTTTTGCAAAATGCACAAAACACATTCATCAACGTGACATTCTGATGTAGACAAACACTACTGGTGGCAGGTCACTAACACATTGACAAACAGAAAACGGAAACTATAACTAAACACATTTAACTGTCGCTACGAGTAAGCACCAGAGAATTGGACATAACATTAAAGTGGACACACACATAGTGCTGTCCTGTGCAATAATTACCTAGCTGCCTGCCCCCTAATGCCCACTGTCCCTTTCCGCACCACCTGCACCGGCGGTGCATGGTGTTGACTCCGCCTGCACTGTCAAGTGAGATGGCAACGTTATTGATGCACCATATGATGAACCGGGCGTGGTCAACGATCCCATCGAGCAAGACTTAATAGGAATGCTTTTGTTCTCCTCATTCCCTGCATCGCTCTGTCCGTCGTCTTCATTTTCGACCTCAGGAATCTCCTCCCCAATGAGCGAGGTGCTCACCGTGGCGATGGAGCCCTTACGTCGTGACGTCCGCTTCCGACTCTTTGTCGTGTGCTTCGTGCCGGAGCTGCGTCGACGTCGCGGTGACACCTTCTTGACGCTGGTGACACGACTGTCCTCAATGCGGAAGGATGGGGCACTGATGCTGCTGATGAGGTGACTGACAGGAGGCAGGCGCAGTGGTTGTCAACTGGTCGACGCAGTCGTCGTAGTTGTGTCGGAGCTCGAGCGACTCGCAGTGCCACCACTTGGCGTGCAGCAGGAACTACTCGACTGTGACGTGGTGATGCTGCTGTCACGCCGTCGACGCAGGCGTGGCAGTGGTTGACACACTCTGTTGACAAACACCTTGTTAACAATGCTCTGTTGAAACTTATGTCACAAAACAGATATTCTCTGTATGTATGTGGACCCACATATCTGTCAGTTTTGAATGTATTGAGTTGACATTTTGAGTGTGACCTGGAGGACCCCCTGGGATGGTTTGTAGATTTAGACTTTTTTTAGAATTCATCTGGGGGTTGGAGAACTTGGAGGATGATTATGTTGAATGACTGTAGTTGAGTTTGAGCCATGGAATTTCATGTTTGTGTATATCACCATAAAGATAAGTATGCCATCTACAATGGTGACAAGCAATTTTTATTTGTTTATGTTAGTAACGTTTCAAAATTGCATATACACTGTACACAAATATGTAACATGTTAGCCTTTTGTTAGCATTTATATAAAAAAAAATTAAGTGAGTTAATGTTTTTTTTCCCGTGAACCTGTCTGAAACAATTTGCCCAACTGCTTAGCCAAGTAACATCTTCGAAGCACGATCTCAGCAACTGTTGGTGACAGCACATGACTCTGAGGACACATGACACTGAAGACACATCACTGAGGACACATGACTCTGAGGACACATGACACTGAGGACACATGACACTGAGGACACAGTACGACAGGAGTCTACATGTCTTCCAACTACCACCCACTTCCAGGAGCACCAGACTGGGTGAACATCTAAAACAGACAGTAATAACCCATCCACCAATCTGCTGCCCTTGACCGCCAATGTCACCCTGCACTCACTCGGCTGTCTTGGTCAAGGCAATGGCTGGAGCACTGACCACTCTGGACGTTATGGCACGTGGAGGTACCCACTGAAACACAATGTCATAGCCACTGAAACACAATGTCATTGCCACTGAAACACAATGTCACAGCCACTGAAACACAATGTCATCGTCACTGAAACACAATGTCACAGCCACTGAAACACAATGTCATCGTCACTGAAACACAATGTCACAGCCACTGAAACACAATGTCATAGCCACTGAAACACAATGTCACAGCCACTGAAACACAATGTCATCGTCACTGAAACACAATGTCACAGCCACTGAAACACAATGTCATCGTCACTGAAATACAATGTCACAGCCACTGAAACACAATGTCATCATCACTGAAAGTTGAAACACCATGTCATATTCACTGAAACACAATGTCACTGCCGCTGAAACACAATGTCATTGCCACTGAAACACTATGTCACAGCAACTAAAACACAATGTCATTGCCACTGAAACACAATGTCTTTGCCACTGAAACACAATGTCACAGCCACTGAAACACAATGGACACATTGAAACACAAGTCACAACAACTGAAACACAATGACACACCCATTGAAGCATAATGTCACATACACTGAATAAAATACTAGTTAAGCAATATCATACGTATTGCCATAAAGAACTGTGTGAGTTTAAACTGCAATTACACGTCTCACAGTTTCTCTTCCACATATCAAATCTGGATTTGCTGAAGTCATAATTGTAATTACTATTTCATACTCAATGTATGATTCTTGAGTTGAGCTTAAAATCTTAAACACATACAAAATGTAGCCCCATTCAGAAATAAGTTCAGAACCTGCCAGTGATGGTTCAACTACTTGTCACATCTAGGCTGACATTTGACAACACGGGAAGGAGAATGCCCACATGAAGAGGAAGATGGATAAACAGGTGGATGGGGTGGGCCGATAGACAGACGGACCCAAAACATGGACAGACAGACATACAAAGTGGTAGACAGACAGACGTGTACTTACATGGTGGCGGGTGTCAGTTGTGGGGTTCATGAGATGAAGTCGTTTTTGACAAAGTGATTCCAGCAGCATAATGCCTGCAAATAGAGACATCCATCGTACAAACACATACAGCCAGTGTTCATAGAGACATCCATCGTACAAACACATACAGCCAGTGTTCATAGAGACATCCATCGTACAAACACATACAGCCAGTGTTCATAGAGACATCCATCGTACAAACACATACAGCCAGTGTTCATAGAGACATCCATCGTACAAACACATACAGCCAGGGGTTCATAGAGACATCCATCGTACAAACACATACAGCCAGTGTTCATAGAGCATCCATCGTACAAACACATACAGCCAGTGTTCATAGACATCCATCGTACAAACACATACAGCCAGTGTTCATAGAGACATCCATCGTACAAAACATACAGCCAGTGTTCATAGAGACATCCATCGTACAAACACATACAGCCAGTGTTCATAGAGACATCCATCGTACAAACACATACAGCCAGTGTTCATAGAGGCATCCATCGTACAAACACATACAGCCAGTGTTCATAGAGACATCCATCGTACAAACACATACAGCCAGTGTTCATAGAGACATCCATCGTACAAACACATACAGCCAGTGTTCATAGAGACATCCATCGTACAAACACATACAGCCAGTGTTCATAGAGACATCCATCGTACAAACACATACAGCCAGTGTTCATAGAGACATCCATCGTACAAACACATACAGCCAGTGTTCATAGAGACATCCATCGTACAAACACATACAGCCAGTGTTCATAGAGACATCCATCGTACAAACACATACAGCCAGTGTTCATAGAGACATCGATCGTACAAACACATACAGCCAGTGTTCATAGAGACATTGATCGTACAAACACATACAGCCAGTGTTCATAGAGACATCGATCGTACAAACACATACAGCCAGTGTTCATAGAGACATCGATCGTACAAACACATACAGCCAGTGTTCATAGAGACATCGATCGTACAAACACATACAGCCAGTGTTCATAGAGACATCGATCGTACAAACACATACAGCCGGTGTTCATAGAGACATCCATCGTACAAACACATACAGCCAGTGTTCATAGAGACATCCATCGTACAAACACATACAGCCAGTGTTCATAGAGACATCCATCGTACAAACACATACAGCCAGTGTTCATAGAGACATCCATCGTACAAACACATACAGCCAGTGTTCATAGAGACATCCATCGTACAAACACATACAGCCAGTGTTCATAGAGACATCCATCGTACAAACACATACAGCCAGTGTTCATAGAGACATCCATCGTACAAACACATACAGCCAGTGTTCATAGAGACATCCATCGTACAAACACATACAGCCAGTGTTCATAGAGACATCCATCGTACAAACACATACAGCCAGTGTTCATAGAGACATCCATCGTACAAACACATACAGCCAGTGTTCATAGAGACATCCATCGTACAAACACATACAGCCAGTGTTCATAGAGACATCCATCGTACAAACACATACAGCCAGTGTTCATAGAGACATCCATCGTACAAACACATACAGCCAGTGTTCATAGAGACATCCATCATACAAACACATACAGCCAGTGTTCATAGAGACATCCATCGTACAAACACATACAGCCAGTGTTCATAGAGACATCCATCGTACAAACACATACAGCCAGTGTTCATAGAGACATCCATCGTACAAACACATACAGCCAGTGTTCATAGAGACATCCATCGTACAAACACATACAGCCAGTGTTCATAGAGACATCCATCGTACAAACACATACAGCCAGTGTTCATAGAGACATCCATCGTACAAACACATACAGCCAGTGTTCATAGAGACATCCATCATACAAACACATACAGCCAGTGTTCATAGAGACATCCATCGTACAAACACATACAGCCAGTGTTCATAGAGACATCCATCGTACAAACACATACAGCCAGTGTTCATAGAGACATCCATCGTACAAACACATACAGCCAGTGTTCATAGAGACATCCATCGTACAAACACATACAGCCAGTGTTCATAGAGACATCCATCGTACAAACACATACAGCCAGTGTTCATAGAGACATCCATCGTACAAACACATACAGCCAGTGTTCATAGAGACATCCATCGTACAAACACATACAGCCAGTGTTCATAGAGACATCCATCGTACAAACACATACAGCCAGTGTTCATAGAGACATCCATCGTACAAACACATACAGCCAGTGTTCATAGAGACATCCATCGTACAAACACATACAGCCAGTGTTCATAGAGACATCCATCGTACAAACACATACAGCCAGTGTTCATAGAGACATCCATCGTACAAACACATACAGCCAGTGTTCATAGAGACATCCATCGTACAAACACATACAGCCAGTGTTCATAGAGACATCCATCGTACAAACACATACAGCCAGTGTTCATAGAGACATCCATCGTACAAACACATACAGCCAGTGTTCATAGAGACATCCATCGTACAAACACATACAGCGTGTTCATAGAGGCATCCATCGTACAAACACATACAGCCAGTGTTCATAGAGACATCCATCGTACAAACACATACAGCCAGTGTTCATAGAGACATCCATCGTACAAACACATACAGCCAGTGTTCATAGAGACATCCATCGTACAAACACATACAGCCAGTGTTCATAGAGACATCCATCGTACAAACACATACAGCCAGTGTTCATAGAGACATCCATCGTACAAACACATACAGCCAGTGTTCATAGAGACATCCATCATACAAACACATACAGCCAGTGTTCATAGAGACATCCATCGTACAAACACATACAGCCAGTGTTCATAGAGACATCCATCGTACAAACACATACAGCCAGTGTTCATAGAGACATCCATCGTACAAACACATACAGCCAGTGTTCATAGAGACATCCATCGTACAAACACATACAGCCAGTGTTCATAGAGACATCCATCGTACAAACACATACAGCCAGTGTTCATAGAGACATCCATCGTACAAACACATACAGCCAGTGTTCATAGAGACATCCATCGTACAAACACATACAGCCAGTGTTCATAGAGACATCCATCGTACAAACACATACAGCCAGTGTTCATAGAGACATCCATCGTACAAACACATACAGCCAGTGTTCATAGAGACATCCATCGTACAAACACATACAGCCAGTGTTCATAGAGACATCCATCGTACAAACACATACAGCCAGTGTTCATAGAGACATCCATCGTACAAACACATACAGCCAGTGTTCATAGAGACATCCATCGTACAAACACATACAGCCAGTGTTCATAGAGACATCCATCGTACAAACACATACAGCCAGTGTTCATAGAGACATCCATCGTACAAACACATACAGCCAGTGTTCATAGAGACATCCATCATACAAACACATACAGCCAGTGTTCATAGAGACCCTCATACAAACACATACAGCCAGTGTTCATAGAGACATCCATCGTACAAACACATACAGCCAGTGTTCATAGAGACATCCATCGTACAAACACATACAGCCAGTGTTCATAGAGACATCCATCGTACAAACACATACAGCCAGTGTTCATAGAGACATCCATCGTACAAACACATACAGCCAGTGTTCATAGAGACATCAATGTACAAACACAGTAAAATCCAGTGTTCATAGAGACATCCATCGTACAAACACATAAAAGGGTGTTCATAGAGCATTATTCTACAAACAAGACTTGTTCAGAGACATCCATATAAAACATACAGCCCGGTGTTCCCTAGAGACATCCATCGTTACAAACACATACAGCCAGTGTTCATGAGACATCCATCGTACAAACACATACAGCCAGTGTTCATAGAGACATCCATCGTACAAACACATACAGCCAGTGTTCATAGAGACATCCATCGTACAAACACATACAGCCAGTGTTCATAGAGACATCCATCGTACAAACACATACAGCCAGTGTTCATAGACATCCATCGTACAAACACATACAGCCAGTGTTCATAGAGACATCCATCGTACAAACACATACAGCCAGTGTTCATAGAGACATCCATCGTACAAACACATACAGCCAGTGTTCACTCTTCAGCTACATTACATATGCCACAGCACATGTAAATATACAGTGTATTATAATATATATATATATATATATATATATATATATATATATATATATATATATATATATATATATTTGTATGTTTTGTGTTTGAAATAAGTCATTATTATTATCAATGCAATGACTTGTAAGATGCCGTGATATTGACTGACGCGGCTGTACCTTTGGCCTCCAGGCGGTTGTAGCGTAGTACCCAGGTCTGCAGTAGCAGGTTGTAGTACCGCTGGGCGTCAAAGAACTGCAGGTACTTCTGTGACGTAATTGACGGGAAGATCCGCTGGAAGTTGCCACGGCGACTGTCCTCGTCGATCGACTCAACAAGAATACGCAGATCGTCTGGCGTAACGATGTCAAGGATTGTTGACTGGACACCCTGACAGAGACACCAGATGTACAGAAAACATGACACATTTCATTTAGAGGTAATAATCATACAATAAAATAAGCATTCCATATTCATAGATTGTTCTACTGTAGCCATTACATATCATCAGTGATATAATTAAACTTTTTTCTTTTTAAATATTGACCTTGTTTACCTGACTGATTTTAAAGATGTGGTTGCTAGTTAAATACTTATTTTATTCATTATGTAGCCAAGAATTTATTCTACATAAGTTATTTCTTTACTAACGTATATAACTTCCATATTATCACAGTAATTGTGTCGATTAATATTGCACCTGAAGTGCCTCTGGATAGGTTTTTATCAGGAGTTATGGCGTTTATAAAAAGTGGTGATTAAAGGCTCCTTTTGCTGGACCAGGAGTGTTGTATTCTTGCAGTACTCAGCTCCATAGACAGTAGGAACGGTGGTCACCTGCAGGTCTGTGGATCATTTGGTTCACTTCTGCATTAGTGCCAATAAAAGTTTGTTTTGCAAACATTGGGTGGTTTGTTTACCTTCTGAATGTGCAGCACAGTGGATATTTTCAAATTGTGAACATTGTTATGAGCTTAATAAAATAACCAAGCAGTTTGGTAGGTGGTGTATCTTAAAAGTTAACGTTTCATAATAACAAGGACATAACATTAAATAGACAGTTTAGCCCCGGTGCTTCTACAGTCTGTCGTCTGTCTCACCTCGTCTGTGTGGCGCTGGACGTAGTAGGAGTGTTTTGTGCGTTCGTCCAGACTTGTGCCAGACGGCCAGAGTCGCTTGTCTATACAGATGCCATTGGGGAGTGTGAACTTACTGCAAGCAGCAAGGACATGGCTTCACAAGCAGCATGGACACTGATTCACAATCAGCAAGGACATTGCTTCACAAGCAGCAAGGATATTGCTTCACAAGCGGCGAGGACATTGCTTCACTATTTTTTTTTTTAAAAAAAAAAAAAATATATATATATATATATATATATATATATATATATATATAATTATACATACATATATACATATACATACATACACACACAATTATACACTGAAAATACAAATTAATAAGTTAAACACGCGTATTAAAAAAATTAAAGAAAGTACCCATAACTGAATATTTATAATATAATTGTATCAAAACCATTATAGAAAATATTGGCAAGAAAAAAGTATATAAAAAATTGCTAAAGGCAAAACAGTTGTTTTCTTTACAGAGCAGGAATATAGGTGATGACATTGCATGACCTTGACCCTGTACGTACCTAGGTGGGGGCGGGGAGCCAGGGCACTGAGACGACCTCACTGCGGTCAGGGATCTGAAAGCCTGCGATGTTGAGCATGTCCTTCACCATGCCCCCCTTGATTGTCATGTCCAGGGGCGAGTTGGAATGGAGGCTGAAGCACACGAGGGGTAGTCACAGGCATGAGGGCGACAGGGGTGGGGTGATTAGCACACCGTTCTTGGTATAATAATGTGATTATTGGTTACACATGAGGACAACATTGGAAATAAGTGTACGTTTGTTTGCTTTAAAGTGTTTATCCTGGGTAATATTATATATATGCTTATTCTTTAATTTGCTTTTGCATCTAAACTCTGTTTAATTATCATGTATATAATTTTACCAAATAAACTGAATCAATCAATCAGTCTGGTTGAATGACTACTGTCGTCATACATTATGTCAGTCGTAAACTGCAGCCACCAACAAAGGTTACATTGGTGACTGCAGTGAAGTTTGTACAGAACGAATGAACTCACAGACATTTGTTTGACGTAGGTGACATAACTTGCACCAACTGTAGATGACACACAGGACACTGCAGACAACTGCACATATCTGTGTCATTAACAGACTCTGTCCTGGGAGATATGTTGACACTGATCTGGAGAGATGTTGACACTGACTTGGCAGAGATGTAGACACTGACCTGTCAGAGATGTAGACACTGACCTGTCAGAGATGTTGACACTGACCTGTCAGAGATGTAGACACTGACCTGTCAGAGATGTTGACACTGACCTGTCAGAGATGTTGACACTGACCTGTCAGAGATGTTGACACTGACCTGTCAGAGATGTTGACACTGACCTGTCAGAGATGTTGACACTGACCTGTCAGAGATGTTGACACTGACCTGGCAGAGATGTTGACACTGACCTGGGTGAGATGTTGACACTGACCTGGCAGAGATGTTGACACTGACCTGGGTGAGATGTTGACACTGACCTGGGTGAGATGTTGACACTGACCTGGGTGAGATGTTGACACTGACCTGGGTGAGATGTTGACACTGACCTGGGTAAGATGTTGACGCTGACCTGGGTGAGATGTTGACAATGACCTGGCAGAGATGTTGACGCTGACCTGGGTGAGATGTTGACAATGACCTGACAGAGATGTTGACGCTGACCTGGGTGAGATGTTGACACTGACCTGGGTGAGATGTTGACCTCGATGATCCAGGGTTTGAGTGTCTCATCAAGGAAGACATCAAAGCCGAAGAGTTCGTGGCAGGAGTAGCGTCGCCGCACGTTGCTCTTCACCAGACTGTTGATGAACGTCTCGGAGCTGACAGCGACAAACTCGTCAATTAATATTCACAGTATATAACGTATGGACAATGTGACTAATTTACAAGAAAAATGCTGAGCCTTTGCACTGTCAATGAGCAGTTGTCAATAGGTGGTTCCTAGGAGATGACTATTTTACATAAAACCATCTTATTCATTTTTGTTCTACATTTCTCAAATGCACAATGCACATTTGTTGTGAATGGAAATACAAGTTAGTTATAACGATTACCTTGACTGTCCTTGTCTCACCTGATCACTGTCTTAAGGATTATGTCTTTGATGTTCTCCCAGATGGCGGTGGTGTTGATGCCGTACTTCTTGAGGTAGCCCCACAGTGCCTTCAGGGCCCTGGCACAGAAACATGGGTGCACTTGGAGGTACAGGCTAATCATCCTATTTATATCTTGCAAAATGTTTTGTCAAAATGAACACATCCAAATTAATTCACGATCCTTTTCATGGTAGACTGAATGTATAAAATTATCCCAATCCTGGCATAGTGCAGACATTTATTGTTTGAAATCAAACTGGTCTCAGTTACTTGGTTTGTAATAAACTGTTGATATATTATTATAGATAAAATTAACTTCGTTGAGACGTAAATGTGTAACAGTAATAACAGCAACAGTTACTGGTAACATAAATCCGTTGTCCCATTGCTGTGGTTGCACCTTTCTAAGATATAAGTCACTGACTGACAAACAACGTGCCGCCACATCATCCCTCTACTTATGTCCCTGGCATACGTTCTCATCAGCCCACCACTTATGTCCCTGGCATACGTTCTCATCAACCCACCACTTATGTCCCTGGCACACGTTCTCATCAACCCTCTACTTATGTCCCTGGCACACGTTCTCATCAACCCTCTACTTATGTCCCTGGCACACGTTCTCATCAACCCTCTACTTATGTCCCTGGCACACGTTCTCATCAACCCTCTACTTATGTCCCTGGCACACATTCTCATCAACCCTCTACTTATGTCCCTGGCACACGTTCTCATCAACCCACCACTTATGTCCCTGGCATCCATTCTCATCAACCCTCTACTTATGTCCCTGGCACATGTTCTCATCAACCCACCACTTATGTCCCTGGCATACGTTCTCATCAGCCCTCTACTTATGTCCCTGGCACATGTTCTCATCAACCCACCACTTATGTCCCTGGCACACATTCTCATCAACCCTCTACTTATGTCCCTGGCACATGTTCTCATCAACCCACCACTTATGTCCCTGGCACACGTTCTCATCAACCCTCTACTTATGTCCCTGGCACACGTTCTCATCAACCCACCACTTATGTCCCTGGCACACGATCTCATCAACCCACCACTTATGTCCCTGGCACACGTTCTCATCAACCCACCACTTATGTCCCTGGCACACGTTCTCATCAACCCACCACTTATGTCCCTGGCACATGTTCTCATCAACCCACCACTTATGTCCCTGGCACACGTTCTCATCAACCCACCACTTATGTCCCTGGCACACGTTCTCATCAACCCACCACTTATGTCCCTGGCACACGTTCTCATCAACCCACCACTTATGTCCCTGGCACACGTTCTCATCAACCCACCACTTATGTCCCTGGCACACGTTCTCATCAACCCACCACTTATGTCCCTGGCACACGTTCTCATCAACCCACCACTTATGTCCCTGACACAAGTTCTCATCAACCCACCACTTATGTCCCTGGCAAACGTTCTCATCAACCCACCACTTATGTCCCTGGCACACGTTCTCATCAACCCACCACTTATGTCCCTGACACAAGTTCTCATCAACCCACCACTTATGTCCCTGACACAAGTTCTCATCAACCCACCACTTATGTCCCTGACACAAGTTCTCATCAACCCACCACTTATGTCCCTGGCACACGTTCTCATTAACCCACCACTTATGTCCCTGGCACACGTTCTCATCAACCCACCACTTATGTCCCTGGCACACATTCTCGTCGTCGTTCTGCTTGTACCCATCGTTGCGCTTGTTGATGCTGTAGTTGGTCAGGTGCATGTAGCGGTTGCTCAGAGTCTTTGTGGAGTACGAGTATCTGAAGCAGGCTTACATCAGTTAGAAACAACTAAACAGTTTCTTCTCACTTTAGTGTCACAATACCATGCTTCTGCAATTACAATTACTGTCTATTTTGTTGTCATTCTCAGTCAAGGTGTTTGTTCAGGTTTGCTAGTAAGAACTGTAATTGTTTAACTAATAAACTGCTTCATGCAGATACATTTCACAGTTGACAAACTCAAACTACTTTAGAAGTTAGACAGCTAGGAAGAGTTCTGATGAAACATAGTAGATACTGTCTTATTTTACAGACTTTTACACAAAACTTCAACCCTAAAAGTTGCAAGGGTAAATATATTCTACACCCTATCACCCCGTTGGACCTTACTTGCATGAGGCGAATCTGACGAGGCCGTCGTCATACAGGTAGATCCTGAGTGGGTCGTAGGAGGTGATGTACACGTAGAGACGAAGGTCAAACTTGCTGCCGTTGATGAGGTAGGGTCGAGACAGGTACCTGTGAGCACAGGGCAGGCTCTCACACAACGCTCGAGTAGAGCAACATTAGATCAATTACACATCAATAATAATTTTGTATGGTGTATGAATTCAGTGACCAATTTCTTTTTGACACTTTACATAAAAGTTTATTTAGGTTACTGGTATTTACGTATTTATGTAAAAATAAAAAATTATAAATTTTAAATTAATAAATTTATTAAAAAATTATTTTGTGGTTGACCTGTTCGTTGTGTTGAATGATGTGTGGACATTTTATGGGCAAACATTTGTTTATTTATTTATTTAGAGCAACACTATGTCTCGACCTTAATTATATACCGGGTAGGGTTCTTTACAAACTAATGTTCAAAGAGACTTTATATGACTGGTGACAACCCATGGTGGCAGAATAAACAGTGACTCTGGATTTCACAAAGTTTAGAACAAACAGACACTGATTTTGTGGGTCAATTTGATTTAGTCACCATAACGGCTGGTCTGTACAGGTCATATTTTTGCAGCTATCAACACATTTTGTCTTGAAAAAAAGTGAAATCACTGTACAAGGTGTAATTTGTTTTCCAATTTCCCACCACTGCCTGCGTGCACATGTGTGTTACACTAAGTGTGCGAATATAAACATGCACAGATCCTTGTGTGCACCGGTCCCTACCTCTGCACAATCACCTGCCG
The DNA here is from genome assembly GCA_025642075.2 of Ridgeia piscesae. NCBI lineage: Eukaryota > Metazoa > Annelida > Polychaeta > Sabellida > Siboglinidae > Ridgeia > Ridgeia piscesae. Next base: position 166,541 of record JAODUO010000422.1, read on the forward strand.
CCGTTTTGGAATCTGATTCCATTTGTGAACAACACGGATTCCAATTCCTCTCGCAGATGCTGGCTGGAAACATCACAGATCATAAAACAGCTCTTAGTCACAGTTAATTTGGTTTTGTCAAACATATTTAAAATACCATATACAAAGCTGGAGTATATTATTTGCCTTTGGTGGATTTCAGCATTATCAAAACAACCAGGCAATGTATTTTCCCAGCAACTGCAACATTCAATCGCATAAGAATTCTAAATATTTGTATGTAAGATTTCAGGAAAATGTTCTATGATGAGGTGTGATATTTTAGACACTTAAAACACCACCCCTCACATCAGCTCAGACATCACCACAACCCGTTCACTACCTCATGCCAAGCTGACTAGTAAATGCCTACCATCAACACTGTGTAGGTGTATGATGAAAACTGACCTATCATCACATGTGATGTCTGTTATATATTATGTATTTTGTAGTATGTATATAAAAATATATATATATATATATATATATATATATATATATATATATATATATATATAAAGTAAATATATATTGTATATTTACTCATGTAAGGCAATTCTACTTGTTGGGGTCCTGGGGATTCAATGAGATATTGCATGTGCACTCATCACAAATGTGAACTGTGAAAATATACATAGACCCATGTCTCATTTATACCACACACTTTAGATCCCAGGTTTGTGGTTGGATAAACGAAATGTGCGGATTGTGGATTATTGAAGTGGTTCCCACACAAACCATTTGGATCACAAAACAACCGGATTATTGAAGACCAGAAAACAAGACACGACTGTGTGTATGATACATGAATAATAATAATAAAATAAGTTAAAATAAAAAATAAAGTGTTGGAAGATGTTTCCCCACAAACAGACATCAATACAAGTGGAATACTAGATGCTGATTGGTTGAACTGACCGGCTTGATGATCCACTTGTGTCGATTGCCGCCCTCGTCCCACGCTCGCTTCAACAACTTCGCATCAATCGGCAGCACAAATGTCTGCGGGAAGAAGTTGAACTCCCTCTTCCCATAATGCACCTGCATGCGGGAGAGGTTGCGCCAGAGTCGATCCTTCCTTCCCATCTGGAAGGATCCGGGGAAGTGGTTCACCTGCGGAGGGAGAGGGATGATTAGGAACCACTACTAGAGGAATTCAAAGTTCTCCCGGGATAACTCACTGTGTACACGTAAGCATACAACACACATTACTCTCAGCAGATAAAGAGATAACTCACTGTGTACACGTACACGTACAACACACATTACTCTCAGCAGATAAAGAGATAACTCACTGTGTACACGTACACATACAACACACATGACTCTCAGCAGATAAAGAGATAACTCACTGTGTACACGTACACATACAACACACATGACTCTCAGCAGATAAAGAGATAACTCACTGTGTACACGTACACATACAACACACATGACTCTCAGCAGATAAAGAGATAACTCACTGTGTACACGTACACGTACAACACACATTACTCTCAGCAGATAAAGAGATAACTCACTGTGTACACGTACACGTACAACACACTACTCTCAAGATAAAGAGATAACTCACTGTGTACACGTACAAACAACAACATGACTCACAGAAAGAGATAACTCACTGTGTACACGTACACATACAACACACATGACTCTCAGCAGATAAAGAGATAACTCACTGTGTACACGTACACATACAACACACATTACTCTCAGCAGATAAAGAGATAACTCACTGTGTACACGTACACGTACAACACACATTACTCTCAGCAGATAAAGAGATAACTCACTGTGTACACGTACACGTACAACACACATTACTCTCAGCAGATAAAGAGATAACTCACTGTGTACACGTACACGTACAACACACATGACTCTCAGCAGATAAAGAGATAACTCACTGTGTACACGTACACGTACAACACACATTACTCTCAGCAGATAAAGAGATAACTCACTGTGTACACGTACACGTACAACACACATTACTCTCAGCAGATAAAGAGATAACTCACTGTGTACACGTACACATACAACACACATTACTCTCAGCAGATAAAGAGATAACTCACTGTGTACACGTACACGTACAACACACATTACTCTCAGCAGATAAAGAGATAACTCACTGTGTACATGTACACGTACAACACACATTACTCTCAGCAGATAAAGAGATAACTCACTGTGTACACGTACACGTACAACACACATGACTCTCAGCAGATAAAGAGATAACTCACTGTGTACACGTACACGTACAACACACATTACTCTCAGCAGATAAAGAGATAACTCACTGTGTACACGTACACGTACAACACACATGACTCTCAGCAGATAAAGAGATAACTCACTGTGTACACGTACACGTACAACACACATTACTCTCAGCAGATAAAGAGATAACTCACTGTGTACACGTACACGTACAACACACATTACTCTCAGCAGATAAAGAGATAACTCACTGTGTACACGTACACGTACAACACACATGACTCTCAGCAGATAAAGAGATAACTCACTGTGTACATGTACACGTACAACACACATTACTCTCAGCAGATAAAGAGATAACTCACTGTGTACACGTACACGTACACACACATTACTCTCAGCAGATAAAGAGATAACTCACTGTGTACACGTACACGTACAACACACATGACTCTCAGCAAAGAGAAACTCACTGTGTACTACACATACACACATTACTCTCAGCAGATAAAGAGATAACTCACTGTGTACATGTACACATACAACACACATGACTCTCAGCAGATAAAGAGATAACTCACTGTGTACACGTACACGTACAACACACATTACTCTCAGCAGATAAAGAGATAACTCACTGTGTACACGTACACATACAACACACATTACTCTCAGCAGATAAAGAGATAACTCACTGTGTACACGTACACGTACAACACACATTACTCTCAGCAGATAAAGAGATAACTCACTGTGTACACGTACACATTATTCTCAGCAAGTAAAGAGATCAAGCGAAAGAAGAAGGAACCATCTCATGTTGTAACTTGTTCCTACACACACTTGCAATATGCTATGCGCCTTCCACTACTCATATATACAGTATACCTGATACTCCAAGCTTATACTCCATAGTGTGCACCTTCTGATACTCACACTACATGCATTATGATACTCCAACAACACATCTTTAAATACTCTCACTAAACACCTAAGTTCTGATGCTCCCATGATATGCACCTTTTGATAGTCTTTTTACTCACCTGATACCCTCACTACACACATTCTGATACTCTCTCTACATGCCTAACAATACTCTCTACACACCTCCTGATACTCTCTACACACATAAGCATACTTGTCAACACACCTTCTGATACTCGCGGATGGCCTTGAAGCCCTGGGCCTTCATGTGTTTCCCGAAGTAGCCGATCCAGTCGTAGCTGCCTGCAATGACAAGTGGGGACAACAAGTGAGGACAACAAGTGGGGACAACAAGTGAGGACAACAAGTGAGGACAACAAGCGAGGACAACAAGTGGGGACAACAAGTGAGGACAACAAGTGGGGACAACAAGTGAGGACAACAAGTGAGGACAACAAGTGAGGACAACAAGTGAGGACAACAAGTGGCGACAACAAGTGAGGACAACAAGCGAGGACAACAAGTGGGGACAACAAGTGAGGACAACAAGCGAGGACAACAAGTGGGGACAACAAGTGGGGACAACAAGTGGGGACAACAAGTGGGGACAACAAGTGAGGACAACAAGTGAGGACAACAAGTGAGGACAACAAGTGGGGACAACAAGCGAGGCCAACAAGCTGGGGACAACAAGCTGAGGACACAAGCAGGACAACAAGTACAACAACCTGAGACAACAAGCATTTGGACAACAATCTGATGGGACCAAGTGGGGACTTCATGTGTTTCAACAAGTAGGACCCAAAGTGAGGCCAACAATGAAAAAAGTGGGGACAACAAGTGAGGACAACAAGTGGGGACAACAAGTGAGGACAACAAGTGGGGACAACAAGCGAGGACAACAAGTGGGGACAACAAGTGAGGACAACAAGTGGGGACAACAAGTGGGGACAACAAGTGAGGACAACAAGTGAGGACAACAAGTGGGGACAACAAGTGAGGACAACAAGTGAGGACAACAAGTGGGGACAACAAGTGGGGACAACAAGTGAGGACAACAAGTGGGGACAACAAGTGGGGACAACAAGTGGGGACAACAAGTGAGGACAACAAGTGAGGACAACAAGTGAGGACAACAAGTGGGACAACAAGTGAGGACAACAAGTGAGGACAACAAGTGGGGACAACAAGTGAGGACAACAAGTGGGACAACAAGTGGGGACAACAAGTGGGGACAACAAGTGGGGACAACAAGTGGGGACAACAAGTGGGGACAACAAGTGGGGACAACAAGTGGGGACAACAAGTGAGGACAACAAGTGAGGACAACAAGTGAGGACAAGTGAGGACAACAAGTGAGGACAAGTGAGGACAACAAGTGGGGACAACAAGTGGGGACAACAAGTGAGGACAACAAGTGGGGACAAGTGAGAACAACAAGTGGGGACAACAAGTGAGGACAACAAGTGAGGACAACAAGTGAGGACAACAAGTGGGGACAACAAGTGGGACAACAAGTGGGACAACAAGTGGGGACAACAAGTGAGGACAACAAGTGAGGACAACAAGTGGGGACAACAAGTGGGGACAACAAGTGAGGACAACAAGTGGGGACAACAAGTGAGGACAACAAGTGGGACAACAAGTGGGGACAACAAGTGAGGACAACAAGTGAAGACTACAAGTGAGGACAACAAGTGGGGACAACAAGTGAGGACAACAAGTGGGGACAACAAGTGGGACAACAAGTGAGGACAACAAGTGAGGAGAACAAGTGAGGACAAGTGGGGACAACAAGTGAGGACAACAAGTGAGGACAACAAGTGAGGACAACAAGTGAAGACTACAAGGACAACAAGTGGGGACAACAAGTGGGGACAACAAGTGGGGACAACAAGTGGGGACAACAAGTGAGGACAACAAGTGAGGACAACAAGTGAGGACAACAAGTGAGGACAACAAGTGAGCGACAACAAGTGGGGACAACAAGTGGGGACAACAAGTGAGGACAACAAGTGGGGACAACAAGTGAGGACAACAAGTGGGGACAACAAGTGGGGACAACAAGTGAGAACAACAAGTGGGGACAACATGCGGGGACAAGTGAAGACTACAAGTGAGGACAACAAGTGGGGACCACAAGTGGGGACAACAAGTGGGGACAACAAGTGAGGACAACAAGTGAGGACAACAAGTGGGGACAACAAGTGAGGACAACAAGTGGGGACAACAAGTGGGGACAACAAGTGAGGACAACAAGTGAGGACAACAAGTGGGGACAACAAGTGAGGACAACAAGTGAGGACAAGTGAGGACAACAAGTGAGGACAACAAGTTGGGACAACAAGTGGGGACAACAAGTGAGGACAACAAGTGGGGACAACAAGTGGGGACAACAAGTGAGGACAACAAGTGAGGACAACAAGTGAGGCAGGTAGATTAATCACAATCCAAAGTCATGAAAAGAGCAGAAGGAAACTACAGTGCACTGACACAAACCACACACAAGTCACAACCTCCATCACCATGCATGCATTCCTAGACACATAGTGACTCACGTCGTGTGATCTTGAAGTGTGACCGCGCTATACACTGCTTCACCACGTTGGGAGTGATGGGACTCAGCCGCCACTTCAACATGCGCCGAATCTCCCATGGCAACGACTCCACTGTAACCATGGCAACAACAACTTTAGAGTAATTTGTTACCAATGCTGTCGAGTTTCTACTTGGCTTCCTGAATTACAACTTTTTTGTTTGTTTCTGTTACGAGGCACATTTTTGGGAACGTGAACTAAAACAAATATGATGGAATGACAGATAGCTAGGCAATAGCTATGTGCTTATTAGCACTAGTTGCCAGGCAACACATTGCATACTAGAAACATTTTGTCACCACTCTTACCTACATGGTGTGCCATGACAACAACAAAATTTAATTTAACATGTATGCAACAAGTGTATACAATCACAACTTTTTGTTATTTAATTAAGACTATTGGTAAATGTAGTCAATTGACATATTTCCCTTTCAAACAACTACATTGCATCTAAGATGGGTTTATCCAAGGGAATAACAATTCCTCATCCAGATTGGTCAACATCAAGCTGTCTTATGCAGTGCCAGCTGGTGAACAAACAAGGTGAAATCGGCTGCCCTCTGGTGGATCATCAGGACCAAATCTTCTGACGTACCATAATTGACATATCATAGTAAATTCTGAAGAATGTTTACCTTTCTGTCCGTCGAGGACAAAGTTAATCGTTGGCGGAACATACGGGAAGAGACTTGGCATGAGCGCCACCTGGAGTTCAGAGTCAGATGAAATGGTTGACACTGCTGACAGCGCCCTGACTCGTGTCGGTGACACAGTGACAGAACGTGACGTATGGTCCGGTGATGCTGTCGCGCTACTGGCGCGACTGTGCAGTGACAGGCCAAGCATACGCTTGGTTGCAGTGTGAAGACGAGCCTTTGTGGTGCTGCCCTCTGCTGGGCCGATGTCTGAGTCATCTGGAAATTTTTATTTAATTCATTTTATAATGGTGCGATTTGTGATGACAGAAATGATACACTATAAGTGATGTTGTCATGATTGTGACAATATTGGTTTGACAATTTCTTTGTTACAATGTCTTTGGTTGGATGTTGTTGTGACAATGTTGATGTGATGACATTCATGTGACAATGTTTTGTAATGAAAGCTTAATTAAAATAGCCTACAAAATAGATTTTTGAGGACCAAGAAAAAGATGAAGACCACGAAAAAAATTAAGCGATCAATGTGGCAAGACACTAGACTCCTGTTGCTAACAACAGAATGGTGTGTCTAGTAGGTGCAGGCCCGTGTCACCCAGGACAGTGAAGGGTCAGACAGCGGGTGTCACCCAGGACAGTGAAGGGTCAGACAGCGGGTGTCACCCAGGACAGTGAAGGGTCAGACAGCGGGTGTCACCCAGGACAGTGAAGGGTCAGACAGCGGGTGTCACCCAGGACAGTGAAGGGTCAGACAGCGGGTGTCACCCAGGACAGTGAAGGGTCAGACAGCGGGTGTCACCCAGGACAGTGAAGGGTCAGACAGCGGGTGTCACCCAGGACAGTGAAGGGTCAGACAGCGGGTGTCACCCAGGACAGTGAAGGGTCAGACAGCGGGTGTCACCCAGGACAGTGAAGGGTCAGACAGCGGGTGTCACCCAGGACAGTGAAGGGTCAGACAGCGGGTGTCACCCAGGACAGTGAAGGGTCAGACAGCGGGTGTCACCCAGGACAGTGAAGGGTCAGACAGCGGGTGTCACCCAGGACAGTGAAGGGTCAGACAGCGGGTGTCACCCAGGACAGTGAAGGGTCAGACAGCGGGTGTCACCCAGGACAGTGAAGGGTCAGACAGCGGGTGTCACCCAGGACAGTGAAGGGTCAGACAGCGGGTGTCACCCAGGACAGTGAAGGGTCAGACAGCGGGTGTCACCCAGGACAGTGAAGGGTCAGACAGCGGGTGTCACCCAGGACAGTGAAGGGTCAGACAGCGGGTGTCACCCAGGACAGTGAAGGGTCAGACAGCGGGTGTCACCCAGGACAGTGAAGGGTCAGACAGCGGGTGTCACCCAGGACAGTGAAGGGTCAGACAGCGGGTGTCACCCAGGACAGTGAAGGGTCAGACAGCGGGTGTCACCCAGGACAGTGAAGGGTCAGACAGCGGGTGTCACCCAGGACAGTGAAGGGTCAGACAGCGGGGTGTCACCCAGGACAGGGAAGGGTCAGACAGCGGGGTGTCACCCAGGACAGGGAAGGGTCAGACAGCGGGGTGTCACCCAGGACAGGGAAGGGTCAGACAGCGGGTGTCACCCAGGACAGGGAAGGGTCAGACAGCGGGGTGTCACCCAGGACAGGGAAGGGTCAGACAGCGGGTGTCACCCAGGACAGGGAAGGGTCAGACAGCGGGGTGTCACCCAGGACAGGGAAGGGTCAGACAGCGGGGTGTCACCCAGGACAGGGAAGGGTCAGACAGCTGGTGTCACCCAGGACAGGGAAGGGTCAGACAGCGGGTGTCACCCAGGACAGGGAAGGGTCAGACAGCGGGTGTCACCCAGGACAGGGAAGGGTCAGACAGCGGGGTGTCACCCAGGACAGGGAAGGGTCAGACAGCGGGTGTCACCCAGGACAGGGAAGGGTCAGACAGCGGGTGTCACCCAGGACAGGGAAGGGTCAGACAGCGGGTGTCACCCAGGACAGTGAAGGGTCAGACAGCGGGTGTCACCCAGGACAGTGAAGGGTCAGACAGCGGGGTGTCACCCAGGACAGGGAAGGGTCAGACAGCGGGGTGTCACCCAGGACAGGGAAGGGTCAGACAGCGGGGTGTCACCCAGGACAGGGAAGGGTCAGACAGCGGGTGTCACCCAGGACAGGGAAGGGTCAGACAGCGGGTGTCACCCAGGACAGGGAAGGGTCAGACAGCGGGGTGTCACCCAGGACAGGGAAGGGTCAGACAGCTGGTGTCACCCAGGACAGGGAAGGGTCAGACAGTGGGGTGTCACCCAGGACAGGGAAGGGTCAGACAGTGGGGTGTCACCCAGGACAGGGAAGGGTCAGACAGCGGGTGTCACCCAGGACAGGGAAGGGTCAGACAGCGGGTGTCACCCAGGACAGTGAAGGGTCAGACAGCGGGGTGTCACCCAGGACAGGGAAGGGTCAGACAGCGGGGTGTCATCCAGGACAGGGAAGGGTCAGACAGCGGGTGTCACCCAGGACAGTGAAGGGTCAGACAGCGGGGTGTCACCCAGGACAGGGAAGGGTCAGACAGCGGGTGTCACCCAGGACAGGGAAGGGTCAGGCAGCGGATGTCACCCAGGACAGTGAAGGGTCAGACAGCGGGGTGTCACCCAGGACAGTGAAGGGTCAGACAGTGGGGTGTCACCCAGGACAGGGAAGGGTCAGACAGTGGGGTGTCACCCAGGACAGGGAAGGGTCAGACAGCGGGTGTCACCCAGGACAGTGAAGGGTCAGACAGCGGGGTGTCACCCAGGACAGGGAAGGGTCAGACAGCGGGTGTCACCCAGGACAGGGAAGGGTCAGACAGCGGGTGTCACCCAGGACAGGGAAGGGTCAGACAGCGGAGTGTCACCCAGGACAGGGAAGGGTCAGACAGCGGGTGTCACCCAGGACAGGGAAGGGTCAGACAGCGGGGTGTCATCCAGGACAGGGAAGGGTCAGACAGCGGGGTGTCATCCAGGACAGGGAAGGGTCAGAGAGCGGGTGTCACCCAGGACAGTGAAGGGTCAGGCAGAGGGGTGTCATCCAGGACAGGGAAGGGTCAGACAGCGGGTGTCACCCAGGACAGGGAAGGGTCAGACAGCGGGTGTCACCCAGGACAGGGAAGGGTCAGGCAGCGGGGTGTCATCCAGGACAGGGAAGGGTCAGACAGTGGGTGTCACCCAGGACAGGGAAGGGTCAGACAGTGGGGTGTCAACCAGGACAGGGAAGGGTCAGACAGCGGGGTGGCACCCAGGACAGGGAAGGGTCAGACAGCAGGTGTCACCCAGGACAGTGAAGGGTCAGACAGCGGGGTGTCACCCAGGACAGGGAAGGGTCAGACAGCGGGTGTCACCCAGGACAGGGAAGGGTCAGACAGCGGGTGTCACCCAGGACAGGGAAGGGTCAGACAGCGGGGTGTCACCCAGGACAGGGAAGGGTCAGACAGCGGGTGTCACCCAGGACAGGGAAGGGTCAGACAGCGGGTGTCACCCAGGACAGGGAAGGGTCAGACAGTGGGGACAACAAGCGAGGACAACAAGTGGGGACAACAAGCGAGGACAATAAGCGAGGACAACAAGTGGGGACAACAAGTGGGGACAACAAGTGGGGACAACAAGTGAGGACAACAAGTGAGGACAACAAGTTAGGACAACAAGTGAGGACAACAAGTGGGGACATCAAGTGGGGACAACAAGTGGGGACAACAAGTGGGGACAACAAGTGAGGACAACAAGTGGGGTCAACAAGTGGGGACAACAAGTGAGGACAACAAGTGAGGACAACAAGTGGGGACAACAAGTGGGGTCAACAAGTGGGGACAACAAGTGGGGACAACAAGTGGGGTCAACAAGTGAGGACAACAAGTGGGGTCAACAAGTGAGGACAACAAGTGGGGACAACAAGTGAGGACAACAAGTGAGGACAACAAGTGAGGACAACAAGTGGGGACAACAAGTGGGGACAAGTGAGGACAACAAGTGGGGACAACAAGTGAGGACAACAAGTGAGGACAACAAGTGAGGACAACAAGTGAGGACAACAAGTGGGGACAACAAGTGAGGACAACAAGTGAGGACAACAAGTGAGGACAACAAGTGGGGACAACAAGTGGGGACAACAAGTGAGGACAACAAGTGGGAACAACAAGTGGGGACAACAAGTGAGGACAACAAGTGAGAACAACAAGTGGGGACAACAAGTGAGGACAACAAGTGAAGACTACAAGTGAGGACAAGTTGGGACAACAAGTGAGGACCACAAGTGGGGACAACAAATGAGGACAACAAGTGAAGACTACAAGTGAGGACAACAAGTGGGGACAACAAGTGAGGACAACAAATGGGGACAACAAGTGAGGACAACAAGTGAGGACAATTTGTCACCCAGGACAGGGAAGGGTCAGACAGTGGGGTGTCACCCAGGACAGGGAAGGGTCAGACAGCGGGTGTCACCCAGGACAGTGAAGGGTCAGACAGCGGGGTGTCACCCAGGACAGGGAAGGGTCAGACAGCGGGTGTCACCCAGGACAGGGAAGGGTCAGACAGCGGGTGTCACCCAGGACAGGGAAGGGTCAGACAGCGGGTGTCACCCAGGACAGGGAAGGGTCAGACAGCGGGTGTCACCCAGGACAGGGAAGGGTCAGACAGCGGGGTGTCATCCAGGACAGGGAAGGGTCAGAGAGCGGGTGTCACCCAGGACAGTGAAGGGTCAGGCAGCGGGGTGTCATCCAGGACAGTGAAGGGTCAGACAGCGGATGTCACCCAGGACAGTGAAGGGTCAGACAGTGAAGGGTCACATTGGTCTATGCAGTTAAGTCAAGTAAGTCAAGATGTTTCGTTGTTGTGACAAAGTTGTGGTAATGTTGTGACAATGTTAGATATGACCATGTGTGTGAAACAATGTTGCAATAACATTGATGAACAGTTGTTGTACCAGGCCTCAAGTGTTGACAAAGCCTAGTTGACAGTCCTCACCTCCGCTGCTGTCATCTGCGATGTCCTCATCAATGCCATCTATCGCCTCGTCGTCATCAACTCCCCAGTCAGCGTCATAGTCCTCGCCATCACCCGGCACACGCTCACTAGGGGGAGACACCAGTCACTTACAATGTGTGCAGATTTATTACAGGTTACACTTATTGTGATGTCAGCATTGACAACTCTTTACTGTTGGTGCCATGATACAACTTGTGTACATTATATTATGTTATTTTACATTAACACCATTTGGTCTAATTATAAGTGCAAGAATATATCATACAAAAATGTTTGATCAATCTCATGACAATACGTGTAATATTAATGACAGTATAAATACAGGATTGCACTGAATTGTAGCTGTTCTCCATCATGGCAGATTTTCTTTTAACACTGAACCATGACACATCAATAATTGTAGATCCAATCAACAATTAGTTCTTATATATAAACAAAATATATAACTAAATTAATAACACAGAATTAAATGTGACAAATCTCATAATTTATGTGTGAATTATATTTGACAATATATACTACATAAAATTCACACATAATCAATTCACATAAATTTAGATTGAACAAACTGCTGCCATTACAAAATACACTAATCATTAGGTTAAGATTGTCAGACAACTCAGTGTCACATACACCTACAAATAACGTATCTGCAACTTATCACGGACAACAAACCAAGCACATGTTTCTACTGTGACAATAATTTTTATGAATACAAAGCAACAGTGGCTTCACCATGAATGGTTCAACTCACCCACTCTTTCTACACACAAATGCAACACAACTTTACCTCTAATTAACTTACTTTGTGCTTTTAAACACATCTCCAGTTGGTTGGTGAGAGGCCACCTGGCCAAAGACAGAGGTGAGCGCACCTCGACACCTGGGACAAGACTGATTAGACTTCCCCCAAAGGTAGCGTCTACATATTTATACACACATAACATAACTAAAACCAGCTATAAAACATATTGGAACAATGTACGTACACTGCACGTCTTTCTTTGCGATACCAGCCAGACTTCATGAACTTTGTTTATACAGAAGACATTTCCACTGTTACAAAGTCAACAAATAAACTCAAGTTACTACTTATGTGTCACTACAACAGTGCGGTCAAGAGTTATCAGAAAGATATTCTTATAGCGATTAGCGATACCACACTGTGCCCAGCCTCTAGGGCTGCTCAAGGCACTTTATACTTCACCCACAGCAGACAGGGTCACCTGACACCATCTAGACATCTCCAGGAAGTGTTCAGCCATACTGCAATTACTACATGAAAACCATATGTTTACATACATCCTCCACCATTGTCTATATAGTGAGATACTGATCTAATAAACCCACCACCACTGTCTGCAGTCAGGTACTCTGTGACACTGGTGAATGAAATGGTGCAAGATTCAATGAATGATGATCTCCAAGCTTCAAAATGGCAGCGACATGAATTGAAGACGGATTCTTTAAATTGAGACAGGCACTCTACAGTCTGATGTGACCAATAAATACTGACAACACAATCATAACAACAGCAGTAATATTTGTTGTAACATGCCAACTAAAATGGCTCTGGTATCATCCATATGTATTTACTGTAATAAATGACAATAAAATCCTCCATCAAACGTTCCTCTAAAACTACTTAGTTGAATATGAAAAGTTCTACATGATAAAAAATACCAAACTATAATTATATATGAAGAATATATATATATATATATATATATATATATATATATATATATATATATATATATATATATATATATATATTTAATGTATGTTTATTTCAGACAAATAGTCCATATGTATACATAAAATACATTACAATTTAAAAATAAAAAGGTCTCTTTACATTGTACATCGGGCTTCTAAAATGTATATCGGTATGAAAGTAATTAATATATATATATATATATATATATATATATATATATATATATATATATATACATATGTATATATATATATGACACATTCCACATATAATAATAAAATGTGCAACTGTTTGGGAGCTGTGTTCAACTTTAAGAAGTTAGACAACGGCACATTTCTGAGGGATCACACAGGACACAAGTAGAGTAACTCAAATAATTGCACCAGGCAACAACAGGCTGAGTCCACTTATTTGGTTAATCTACTACTACTGGAAAATCTGTTAATCACATAATAAAAGAATATATTTAAAATGTATTCTGACATATATGATAGGGATATTAATTTTGTTCATGGGATAAGAATTACTAAATAATTCATCTGTAGTTTGTTTTTAACTAAAGTGTTGTCACAGATCCTAACGACTAGTTTGTCACCTTAGAGGTTTTGTTGCAATTTTTCCGAGGACACTCAGGCTTTGACCGGAAAGCTGGTCATACCTGGTCAAAGTACACATGTGTCAACACACCTGCTACAACACACCTGCTGAGCATATGCTATGTAACATATATGCAGTAATAAATCTACAGTAACACACTTATTATAACGGCTGCCCGTGGTACCACCCCACCATAACACACCAACAGCAAAACACCCACTGTAACACACCCAAGGTAACACACCTATTCTAACACACCTCCTGTAACACACCCACTAACACACATCCAAGGTAACACGCACACTGCAACACAACCACTAGCACACACACAATGCTGTAGCTCTCTATATCTATATCTATATCTTTCACTGTAAAATCTCTTGCACAATGAAGTTAGAAAATACTGACGTCAGCTTGAACTGATAACATCAGCACGGAATGATGAAGTTGTCAGCAGACTGATAGACACCTGAGATTATGAACTGATAACATCAGCATGGAATGATGAAGTTGTCAGCAGACTGATAGACACCTGAGATTATAAACTGTAAATAGCAATCTTCAAGTGGTGGCGAAACAGCAACTCGGTAGTCATATTTCCATCAACTTAAGAAAAATAGAATTAACCACTAGTCTTGTTAATTTAATTTTTGTCTCAATAAAGTGTAAATTCAGACTGGACATAAGAGTGCAACTATTCTTACAGGTGATCAGTTGCAGTCAGAAGTACTTGTTGATCTTTCAAATACTATAAGTTTAGGCATGTTTTATAAGGAAGACGAAGGTCTGCCAGAATGGGGCCCAAGTCAACTTAGACTCAGGTTTCAAGTTTCAAATGCACTTCAGCTTGTTGGTGGCACGAGGTGATCCACGCACGCAAATTATGACTCGGCAAAATGACAAAGCGCTGAAGCAAGAACTGATGAGTCAAGTCTGACAATGGTTTATAGAATGGTGATAAACGAGAATGTAGAATTTCAGCGAGAAACAATTCTGGAGAATTGTGCTTAGCAATGACAGTGTCACACAATGTTAGCATTATGGAATACTCAACACTGGCAAACTGGATAACATGAAGGTAAAGTAACAATGACATTTTACACATCTAACACAGTGATAATTCACAATGTAGACTTCTGATCAATGCAGAATGACTGTATGATTTGACCGAGTGACTGTTTGTGACAATAAGTTCATCAGGAAGTAGTGGACTGATGTACTCATTTCTTGGAAGCTGAAGTCTAAATTTCGACACAGCTTGTAAACTTCTCGAGAGATTCACATATTCCATCAAAATCACACATTTTTGTCATCACCAATAATAGCGAGAAATGTGTAAAAAATGCAGTTTCGATTAGAATCCACACAAGTTTGTGGGTGAAAATGTGTTAGTTAGTCAATCAATCCACAGCAGTTTTGAAGCGCAAAGGGTGAGAATATTAGAGAAGCAGTTAGTGTACACACCTACCAGAACTGTATCAGAGGTCGGGTGTTAATGGCAGGCAACGGTTCATGATAGAACACGGGCTCGCGTTTCGGGGCCCAACTATAAGGCACCACTGTCGAACCACCCTCCTGCTTAGCCGCGTCTCTGTCATGAGAAAGACGCACAACCGACGTAGACGCCATGAAACATACTGGTCTGCCACTCAGCAACGTAACTGCTTCTGTCGCACTAATATTCTCCCCTGCGAACTTCGCTTACTCAAAGCAAACAAACAGGCGCGGTGATTGACATTTGCACTGAGCGCAATTGTGGGTGGCGTATTTGTAGATGTATGTTGAGTTTGCGGTGCGTGCAACGCATGCATTTGTAGGTGGCACTAATTCTGACTGACATTTAGCGATAGGATGAATACTGTTATCATTATGATCATAGATATTTGTTTGGCATTTGTGATTGGAGATCAGATCAGTGATTGGACATGTATAAGAGCCACTTCAATAATTCACCCATTCATCCCGTCATTGACACAGTTTTATTTGGCTTTATTCTGAGATTACTTGGTCATGCAGTTAACAATGTGGTATAATCTTCTGCTTCTTGGCTCTCTCGACCGAGTCAAGTCTGCCGGAACCAACAGGTGCAACATAACGACTCAATTTCACACACCGATGATTCCAAGTGTAATACACGCAGTGCACCTTCAGCTCTGGAGCCAGCACTCGGCCAAATGCAAAGGCAATTTAAGGTATTATTCCAAATTGATTACTCCAAAGTGGGAATGAGACTACGAGAAACAGCACACACAATAGCTACACAACACACCTCCATGGTCTTGTTGATTCTAGAATGTTCAATTAACTGTCAACTAGAAGTAGACCCAAGGTACTGCCAGGGACAGTCATTGTGCTTTGAGGACTGAGGGCTGAGGGCTGAGGACAAGCAGAACCATAGATTGTGGTGTGAAGAAATTGGAATTGAGTGAAACATGACTCAGCCTCACAGAGTCATACTCACAGTAATGGAGTCACAGTAACGGAGTCACAGTAACGGGGTCACAGTAACGGAGTCACAGTAACAGTAATAGAGTTACAGTAAACGAGTTACAGTAACAGAGTTACTGTAACAGAGTTACTGTAAAAAAAATTACGGTAATGGAGTTACAGTAACGGAGTTACTGGTGCGAGTTTGTGTTAACTACCCGGTATTTACATACCATGACATTATAATAAAATGCATTCTAAATTCCCACAGCTTCCACACATTCTGTGATAGCTTACTGTGTATTATAAACCACATGCAACAATACCATAGTATATATATATATATATATATATATATATATATATATATATATATATATAAAAAAAAAAAAATAGTATATATAAAAAAAATAGATAACAATGGTATTCATTACTGGTGACAGGCCTACTATAGCAAACAAACATAACAATCTTAGTAGCACTGGATGGCAGTTAGCAAAACATAATGAAACTTCACCAGGCATGTCAATTCTTGATTACATGGGCAAACACAATGAATACTCAACGTTTTTGTCACCAACCAATAAGGGTGAGGTTAAACACATACAGTCCTCTAAATTGTGACCAATGTTGTTGTGTGTGTGTGACTGTTTTTTCTGTGTGGCGACTAACACATTATGTGTGGTGACTAACACATTATGTGTGGTGACTAACACATTATGTGTGGTGACTAACACATTATGTGTGGTGACTAACACATTATGTGTGGTGACTAACACATTATGTGTGGTGACTAACACATTATGTGTGGTGACTAACACATTATGTGTGGTGACTAACACATTATGTGTGGTGACTAACACCAACCAATTTAAAGGGTGAGGACTAAAAACATTTTGTGTCCTCTAAAAATTTGGGGACTCAATTTGTTGTGTGTGTGTGACTACACATTATGTGTGGTGACTAACACATTATGTGTTGTGACTAACACATTATGTGTTGTGACTAACACATTATGTGTGGTGACTAACACATTATGTGTGGTGACTAACACATTATGTGTTGTGACTGGTGCCACTGGTGACTTGAACGCTTCATCACTAGAGCAGTCAGACACAGACACAGACACTGACGTCAGAGGGACGTGGTGTGAGGTGTGGGCAGTCATCAGGTACACTGGGGACTCCCAACACAGTTGTGTCATTTCTTGCTTCTCCACAGTCATTGGTCAACAGGGCTTTATGCAGGATAACAAATTGCTAGTCAGTAATGTTTTGGTGCCATAATAATATGCACATACACACAAGTCAGTCGAGCTGTGTGATTGTAACCTCAAACCAAGTACAAACACACATGTGACACCCATTTTCAAAGCATAACTGACAATACCTATGATTTTGGAAGACTTTAAGCTCATTACCTTGGTAGCTGTCCACCCCCCATACCCAGTGATATTTCTACCCGTCCAGGTTTTATCCGTCCAAATGACAGGTGGACAGGTCTCTGCATAAAGCTAGGCTATGACATAAGCTAGACCAGTATGTCATATCCTGGGTTTCCTGGAGCTGATGTGACAGATGGGGGAGATATGAAATCCAGGAAGAGATGACATCTAGAGTGAATGTGACATCCAGTAAGTGATGTGACATCTAGCGAGGGATGTGACATTCAAAGAAATATGTGACATTCAGGCAGATGTGATTTGCATCGTAATTACATTGTAATGGCCCCTGACTAGTTGTCAATCAAATCTCACCCATGGGAAAAGTGGTGAGATGGAGGTACAGGTACAGGTACAGTCACACAAAGTGAAAGTATTTAACCCACTGACAACGTTAACCCTTTGGAACTGCCAGCTTCATATGGCTAACATTCTGTAATATTAATTGTTATTCAGGCATTCCTGCCCTGATGGCTTGTGCGTGGATATTGGCTCTATATTTGGTTAGATTAATTAAATTCAACCATTTTTAAGCATACATGTACAGTAGTTACATATTCTTGTCAATTTATATCTATATTAAACCTGGTTTGTTGCTATTAATTTCAAGAATTCATGCTTGTGTTTAAGTTGTATTTCAAAAAACGTAACTGAATGTATGGTTTATAAAATGTTTCATTTTAAAGTGGTGTTTTTACATAAAAAGAAAATAGCTAATTGGGGCAAGCACTTTATATACATGTACCAACCTTCTGCTCTTTCCTATTCTACAATAATTGTAAATATTTTCACAAAAATGTACTTATATGTGTATTATTATGTCATGTGGAAATAAATTGTACTGAAAGTGTATCACACTAGACTCACAGTAACTCAGCTATGAGTATGTGGCAGTTATACTGGACAAGACTAACATTGGTCAATGGACTGACCGTCTCAAAGCGTGAAGTAAATATGCTAAGATATTAAGCCACAAGCAAATGCATCAGCCAACATAGGAACAAGTAGTTTGTCCAAATATATGGCCTCAGATGTACAATTATTGACATATGTACACAGAGGGAAATGGACTCGGACAAATATTGACATACAGATGACAAATAGTGAAAAGTGTCACAGAAACTTAGACGTTCTACAACAAAGACACACACCGTGACGTGGAACCACTGCCCAGGTCAGTCACCTTGTCACAAGCTGTAGTTACAAGTTATGAAGCAAACAGACTATTCCCAGCAATGTCAAACAAACATGAAATGCTACATGAGAAAACATGTGACGTGTCTGACAGATCTTGTCACCAAAGCAAATACTACCTAGGGGTACATGCAAATCTACACGACTTCTCTTTGTGTAATAAAGCATTCCGTTTTTACTAAATAATATATGGCAAACATTGATGGCTAAATGTTGATATTTTAAGTAACTACCTGATAAAAATACTGTTAACTGTTAATGTGTGAATATTTGACTTTGAGTGAAAAACATGTTTCATGGTGATAAAAAAGCTCCATGTGAATACCAATGACACAGCATTAAATGAAATTAACTGGAACATGAAATCATGAATTCATTGGTGAATACATCAACATTTATATGACAAAAGTGAAGGAGACCAGAGAACTGTCATGAAGGAGACCAGAGCACTGTCATGAAGGAGACCAGAGCACTGTCATGAAGGAGACCAGAGCACTGTCATGAAGGAGACCAGAGCACTGTCACGAAGGAGACCAGAGCACTGTCATGAAGGAGATCAGAGCACTATCACGAAGGAGACCAGGGCACTGTCATGAAGGAGACCAGAGCACTGACATGAAGGAGACCAGAGCACTGTCATGAAGGAGACCAGAGCACTGTCATGAAGGAGACCAGAGCACTGTCATGAAGGAGACCAGAGCACTGTCATGAAGGAGACCAGAGCACTGTCAGAAGGAGACCAGAGCACTGTCATGAAGGAGATCAGAGCACTATCACGAAGGAGACCAGGGCACTGTCATGAAGGAGACCAGAGCACTGACATGAAGGAGACCAGAGCACTGTCATGAAGGAGACCAGAGCACTGTCATGAAGGAGACCAGAGCACTGTCATGAAGGAGACCAGAGCACTGTCATGAAGGAGACCAGAGCACTGTCATGAAGGAGACCAGAGCACTGTCATGAGAGAGACCAGAGCCCTGTTATGAAGGAGACCAGAGCACTGTCATGAAGGAGACCAGGGCACTGTCATGAAGGAGACCAGAGCACTGTCATGAAAGAGACCAGAGCCCTGTTATGAAGGAGACCAGAGCACTGTCATGAAGGAGACCAGGGCACTGTCACGAAGGAGACCAGGGCACTGTCACGAAGGAGACCAGAGCACTGTCATGAAGGAGACCAGGGCACTGTCATGAAGGAGACCAGAGCACTGTCACGAAGGAGACCAGAGCACTGTCATGAAGGAGACCAGAGCACTGTCATGAAGGAGACCAGGGCACTGTCATGAAGGAAACCAGAGCACTGTCATGAAGGAGACCAGAGCACTGTCATGAAGGAGACCAGAGCACTGACATGAAGGAGACCAGAGCACTGTCATGAAGGAGACCAGGGCACTGTCACGAAGGAGACCAGAGCACTGTCATGAAGGAGACCAGCGTACTGTCATGAAGGAAACCAGAGCACTGTCATGAAGGAGACCAGAGCACTGTCATGAAGGAGACCAGAGCACTGTCATGAAGGAGACAAGAGCACTGTCATGAAGGAGACCAGAGCACTGTCATGAAGGAAACCAGAGCACTGTCATGAAGGAGACCAGACCACTGTCATGAAGGAGACCAGAGCACTGTCATGAAGGAGACCATAGCACTGTCATGAAGGAGACCAGAGCACTGTCATGAAGGAGACTAGAGCACTATCACGAAGGAGACCAGAGCACTGTCATGAAGGAGACTAGAGCACTATCACGAAGGAGACCAGAGCACTGTCATGAAGGAGACTAGAGCACTGTCATGAAGGAGACCAGAGCACTGTCATGAAGGAGACCAGGGCACTGTCATGAAGGAGACTAGAGCACTATCACGAAGGAGACCAGAGCACTGTCATGAAGGAGACCAGAGCACTGTCATGAAGGAGACCAGATCACTGTCATGAAGGAGACCAGAGCACTGTCATGAAGGAGACCAGGGCAGTGTCATGAAGGAGACTAGAGCACTATCACGAAGGAGACCAGAGCACTGTCATGAAGGAGACCAGGGCACTGTCACGAAGGAGACCAGGGCACTGTCACGAAGGAGACCAGGGCAGTGTCATGAAGGAGACTAGAGCACTATCACGAAGGAGACCAGAGCACTGTCATGAAGGAGACCAGGGCACTGTCACGAAGGAGACCAGGGCACTGTCACGAAGGAGACCAGAGCACTGTCATGAAGGAGACCAGCGTACTGTCATGAAGGAAACCAGAGCACTGTCATGAAGGAGACCAGAGCACTGTCATGAAGGAGACCAGAGCACTGTCATGAAGGAGACCAGAGCACTGACATGAAGGAGACCAGAGCACTGTCATGAAGGAAACCAGAGCACTGTCATGAAGGAGACCAGACCACTGTCATGAAGGAGACCAGAGCACTGTCATGAAGGAGACCATAGCACTGTCATGAAGGAGACTAGAGCACTATCACGAAGGAGACCAGAGCACTGTCATGAAGGAGACTAGAGCACTATCACGAAGGAGACCAGAGCACTGTCATGAAGGAGACTAGAGCACTATCACGAAGGAGACCATAGCACTGTCATGAAGGAGACTAGAGCACTATCACGAAGGAGACCAGAGCACTGTCATGAAGGAGACTAGAGCACTGTCACAAAGGAGACCAGAGCACTGTCAAGAAGGAGACTAGAGCACTGTCATGAAGGAGACCAGGGCACTGTCATGAAGGAGACTAGAGCACTATCACGAAGGAGACCAGAGCACTGTCATGAAAGAGACCAGAGCACTGTCATGAAGGAGACCAGCGTACTGTCATGAAGGAAACCAGAGCACTGTCATGAAGGAGACCAGAGCACTGTCATGAAGGAGACCAGAGCACTGTCATGAAGGAGACCAGAGCACTGACATGAAGGAGACCAGAGCACTGTCATGAAGGAAACCAGAGCACTGCCATGAAGGAGACCAGACCACTGTCATGAAGGAGACCAGAGCACTGTCATGAAGGAGACCATAGCACTGTCATGAAGGAGACTAGAGCACTATCACGAAGGAGACCAGAGCACTGTCATGAAGGAGACTAGAGCACTATCATGAAGGAGACCAGAGCACTGTCATGAAGGAGACTAGAGCACTGTCACAAAGGAGACCAGAGCACTGTCAAGAAGGAGACTAGAGCACTGTCATGAAGGAGACCAGGGCACTGTCATGAAGGAGACTAGAGCACTATCACGAAGGAGACCAGAGCACTGTCATGAAGGAGACCAGAGCACTGTCATGAAGGAGACCAGATCACTGTCATGAAGGAGACCAGAGCACTGTCATGAAGGAGACCAGGGCAGTGTCATGAAGGAGACTAGAGCACTATCACGAAGGAGACCAGAGCACTGTCATGAAGGAGACCAGAGCACTGTCATGAAGGAGACCAGAGCACTGTCATGAAGGAGACCAGAGCACTGTCATGAAGGAGACCAGGGCACTGTCATGAAGGAGACCAGAACACTGTCAAGAAAGAGACCAGAGCACTGTCATGAAGGAGACCAGAGCACTGTCATGAAGGAGACCAGGGCACTGTCATGAAGGAGACCAGAGCAATGTCATGAAGGAGACCAGGGCACTGTCATGAAGGAGACCAGAGCACTGTCACGAAGGAGACCAGAGCACTGTCATGAAGGAGACCAGAGCACTGTCATGAAGGAGACCAGAGCACTGTCACGAAGGAGACCAGAGCACTGTCATGAAGGAGACCAGAGCACTGTCATGAAGGAGACCAGAGCACTGTCATGAAGGAGACCAGGGCACTGTCATGAAGGAGACCAGAGCACCGTCATGAAGGAGACCAGATCACCGTCATGAAGGAGACCAGGGCACTGTCACGAAGGAGACCAGAGCACTGTCATGAAGGAGACCAGAGCACTGTCATGAAGGAGACCAGAGCACTGTCATGAAGGAGACCAGAGCACTGTCATGAAGGAGACCAGAGCACTGTCATGAAGGAGACCAGATCACCGTCATGAAGGAGACCAGGGCACTGTCATGAAGGAGACCAGAGCACTGTCACGAAGGAGACCAGAGCACTGTCATGAAGGAGACCAGGGCCCTGTGATGACCCTACTGTGAAATAACAAGCAGGGATCATGTACAGAAACTCTCACAGAAGACTGTCCTCCAAATGTGTTACACCTGATGAACTAGTAGTTTGCTATCTAATATATCGAGACTACAACATCATAAATGTGACTTTCCACACTTCAACAGCGGCTGTACTAACTCGTATGACATTTGGTACAGAACATCCCAGGCTTGGCCGACAGTTCGTCCACAGGATAACATATGGGGTTTGTCAATATACAGAGACACCAAATTAAAGAGCTTTAGGACCATGGCTAAACCTCTGAACTGATCCTCATGTGGTTCTAAATCATAGATGCTGACACAAATGCTTCAGTTAACATTTCAAGGATCATCCTACATCACATAGCAACGTAGGATCTACAGTATGTGCTGGTGTGATCACAACGACAACTATGAATTTGAAAATCTTCCACAAAACACCACCCAAGGGCAGTACATTTAAGTACATGGGTGACTAGGTGACAATCTCAATCAAAATTTTGTTACATCTGATGCCAAAAGAACCCAGCAGCTGATCAAGTTATGAAGACATTTTAACATTAGTACACCAGTGAATTGATTGTAAACACAATCTCAACTACAGCAGACAATAACCAAAACATTTGAGATTTAATCCAAAATCAGATACAATTTCCTAATTTGTGTTATGTCCAAATGTATCCCATGCTAATTAATCAAGTTCAACACAAATTGAATAAAGAAACTTAATCTATATGCATAATGATTACTACGTTAATCAGGTTAAACTATGACTTATTTTGATGCACTAGTAGCACTGATTTCACTATATGCATCCATTTCCCCCGCCTCAGTTTGGTACTTTACACACAGTAATTCATCAAATGATATCTCATTGATATGTATAGAGTATTGTATACTTCCAGCACATAGACAATTGTTTGGGCACAATGCAGGTGACATTACACTATTTAGACTGATCAACAGGTGGCAGCATGCATTGTGAGGTTTAGTCAATAGGTGGCAGCACCAAGTGACACTTGACAAATAGTTGGCAGCACTGGGTGGCTGCAGACAGTAATTTACAGTGGCATAAATAGTTGACAACCTCATGAATAACTTAGCTTTGGTGTGAGAAAACAAAAGAATTTGTTATAACCAACAGACATATGATATCTACATGTGGTATTCCACACAGCCTTAGAGACCCACATAGAGAGGTATTGATTATAGGGCACAAAGTGAATGGCAATTTTGCTGAGTTCTCTCCAGTGCATGTTGTCTGCCAGGAACACCGGGCCTGGCAGACAACAGACAATAATCCATCAGACGTGGGAACAACTCTATTTATCTACACTACGGAGACACGCGTGATTAGTGCTATGACTGGCACTGACTGTAGCACAGATCAATAACAGATCACCAACGTAATAATGCTACACCAAACCACCACAGGTCTGTGGACTGATTTAATGATTACATCTATTCAGCGACAACAATTTACCACATCAATGAGTTCCATGAGGACCATGAGTAGCGTGTTATTTAGTGCGGCCTGGTTCCTATAATGACCAACAGATTACAGCAAATATACGGGTTACATAAGGACGCACTGCAGTCTGCATGTTACATAAAGTCAGACAGCACAGTTGGTGGCTGGATTATTCTATTTTGGAATCTGTGTGACATCAGTCAGCAGTCCTAATGCCGTAACGAAGAGCTTTGCTTCTTACTATTTGCTGCACTGTCACTGATGGTGTCCAATAATTACCAGATCTTCCTTCAACATAATTCCAACATTCAACCAAATTATTGTTTATTTTCCAATCACATAATTTCATAAAGATGCTTACTTTGACTGGAAGTAAGCAGTTTTGTATTATGATCACTGAAACAGTAATAAAACATATTTTCTTTACAAATCGTCAGCAACCAAACTCAGGGACACATCTTGGTGGTTGAACCTATGTTCACAGTTTATGTTTAAAGTTTCATAATTTTATAGAACTTAAAATGTACACCAACTATCAACATTTGAGATGGTCCCTGAGGTAGTGGTCTTGGCGCAACATCAAGTCTTGAATGAAGTACATTACCATAAGTCCTACTTGAATTCCACAGACAATCAGCCAAGTAAAAAATCACTTTGTTAGCATGAGCAGTGTCTGAAAACAAGGTCAAACTAATCAGACGTTCAGGTTGTTTTGGTATATTTTAATAAAATCAGAAGATTAATTATGCACAGAATTATCAGTCCGGCTTACATCAGTATTGACTGACTAAAAAATTACTTCTATTTTTACAGGACTTGTCCTGAGGAAGTCAGGACTGCTCAAACCAACACACATTACTTCCTGGCAGACCTGTTCACTTCCACTCCCTGGGAAGTATTCAGCCATGCTGCATGTAGTCTGCGGGAACTACTTGTAAACAAGCAGCAACTACTGTCTACAGCCAGGTACTCATTCCCACAGCTGAGTGGACAATGAAGGCATATACCACTAGTGTCACAACGATGACATACCATGACACCAAGTGTCACAACGATGACACACCATGACACCAAGGGTCACAATGATGACACACTATGACACCAAGTGTCAGAATGAGGACACACCATGACACCAAGTGTCACAATGATGACACACTATGACACCAAGTGTCACAACGATGACACACCATGACACAAAGTGTCACAATGATGACACACCATGACACCAAGTGTCACAATGATGACACACAATGACACCAAGCATCACAATGATGACACACTATGACACCAAGCGTCACAATGATGACACACCATGTGTCACTAGACTGACGAGGAGCTGAAATGTTTGAACACAGACATAAAACAAAGCCATTATTTTAGAGGATATCTGAACATGATTTCATGAGCACAAGATACAATATATTTAAAATATTTTTTCAAATTTGGATATCATTGACCACTTAAAATTAACACTTGCCTTTTAAAAAGTAAATAATATCACTAAACAAACTGAAAACATTCAGTTATGACAGAGAAATACAACAAAATAATTGAACACGCACCCACGCATGCACGCACACACGCACGCACACACTTTTGCACTGATCTCCCACCAGGCTTCCCTTTTGTCTTATTATACAGCTTTGCAGCTTACTCCATAAGGAGACATTTGTCAATGTCCTCATCCACTTAGTCAGGGTTCTGTGTTTTCACTAAACGCTCCTCTTCTTTGATGATTTCCTCACTAAAGTAAATACAAACAATGACCACACCACACGACGAACTGCCACTTTGACCCTGTGCGTCACAGTGCACGTGCTCAATGCGATATAAGTCGTAGAGAATCCTTGTTTGGAAGAGGTAATAGCTCCTTAATCGACTCTTTAGATCGCAGTCTGTAGACCTACTACCTGGTGGGCTGCAACTATCTTCACACTATGACCTGTACATGCATCACGACTAAATCACTCGCTAGTCAGAGGGTAGTGCCTAGGCGGCGTCGAAGCTAGTCTTGGCACATACATATGGTCCAGGTAGCCAGGTTATACTCTATGCTACAACCAGAGTGTCTATAACAACCAGGTCTATTCTGTACTGTGTCTAGAACGTCCACAACAATCAGGTTCTATTCTATGTTGTGCCCAGAGTGTCTATAACAGCCAGGTTCTATTCTATGCTGTGCCCAGAATGTCTACAACAACCAGGTTCTATTCTATGCTGTGCCCAGAATGTCTACAACAACCAGGTTCTATTCTATGCTGTGCCCAGAATGTCTACAACAACCAGGTTCTATTCTATGCTGTGCCCAGAATGTCTACAACAACCAGGTTCTATTCTATGCTGTGCCCAGAATGTCTACAACAACCAGGTTCTATTCTATGCTGTGCCCAGAATGTCTACAACAACCAGGTTTTTTTTATTCTACTGTTTTCAGTGTCTACTACAACCAGGTCCTGTTGTCTACTACAACCAGGTCCTGTTGTCTACAACAACCAGGTCCTGTTGTCTACAACAACCAGGTCCTGTTGTCTACAACAACCAGGTTCTGCTGTCTACAACAACCAGGTCCTGCTGTCTACAACAACCAGGTCGTGTTGTCTACAACAACCAGGTCCTGTTGTCTACAACAACCAGGTTCTGCTGTCTACAACAACCAGGTCCTGCTGTCTACAACAACCAGGTCGTGTTGTCTACAACAACCAGGTCCTGTTGTCTACAACAACCATGTCCTGTTGTCTACAACAACCAGGTCCTGTTGTCTACTACAACCAGGTCCTTGTCTACTACAACCAGGTCCTGTTGTCTACAACAACCAGGTCATTGTCTACAACAACCAGGTCCTGTTGTCTACTACAACCAGGTCCTGTTATCTACTACAACCAGGTCCTTGTCTACTACAACCAGGTCCTGTTGTCTACAACAACCAGGTCCTGTTGTCTACTACAACCAGGTCCTGTTGTCTACAACAACCAGGTCCTGTTGTCTACAACAACCAGGTCCTGTTGTCTACAACAACCAGGTCCTGTTGTCTACAACAACCAGGTCCTGTTGTCTACAACAACCAGGTTCTGCTGTCTACAACAACCAGGTCCTGCTGTCTACAACAACCAGGTCGTGTTGTCTACAACAACCAGGTCCTGTTGTCTACAACAACCAGGTCCTGTTGTCTACAACAACCAGGTCCTGTTATCTACTACAACCAGGTCCTGTTATCTACTACAACCAGGTCCTTGTCTACTACAACCAGGTCCTGTTGTCTACAACAACCAGGTCCTGTTATCTACAACAACCAGGTCCTTGTCTACTACAACCAGGTCCTGTTATCTACAACAACCAGGTCCTTGTCTACTACAACCAGGTCCTGTTGTCTACAACAACCAGGTCCTTGTCTACTACAACCAGGTCCTGTTATCTACTACAACCAGGTCCTTGTCTACTACAACCAGGTCCTGTTATCTACTACAACCAGGTCCTTGTCTACTACAACCAGGTCCTGTTATCTACTACAACCAGGTCCTTGTCTACTACAACCAGGTCCTGTTGTCTACAACAACCAGGTCCTGTTGTCTACAACAACCAGGTCCTTGTCTACTACAACCAGGTCCTTGTCTACTACAACCAGGTCCTGTTATCTACTACAACCAGGTCCTTGTCTACTACAACCAGGTCCTGTTATCTACTACAACCAGGTCCTTGTCTACTACAACCAGGTCCTGTTGTCTACAACAACCAGGTCCTGTTGTCTACAACAACCAGGTCCTGTTGTCTACAACAACCAGGTCCTTGTCTACTACAACCAGGTCCTTGTCTACAACAACCAGGTCCTGTTATCTACTACAACCAGGTCCTTGTCTACAACAACCAGGTCCTGTTATCTACTACAACCAGGTCCTTGTCTACTACAACCAGGTCCTGTTATCTACTACAACCAGGTCCCGTTGTCTACTACAACCAGGTCCTTGTCTACTACAACCAGGTCCTGTTATCTACTACAACCAGGTCCTTGTCTACTACAACCAGGTCCTGTTGTCTACAACAACCAGGTCCTGTTGTCTACAACAACCAGGTCCTTGTCTACTACAACCAGGTCCTTGTCTACTACAACCAGGTCCTGTTGTCTACAACAACCAGGTCCTTGTCTACAACAACCAGGTCCTTGTCTACTACAACCAGGTCCTTGTCTACTACAACCAGGTCCTGTTGTCTACAACAACCAGGTCCTTGTCTACTACAACCAGGTCCTGTTGTCTACAACAACCAGGTCCTTGTCTACTACAACCAGGTCCTGTTGTCTACTACAACCAGGTCCTGTTGTCTACTACAACCAGGTCCTTGTCTACTACAACCAGGTCCTGTTGTCTACAACAACCAGGTCCTTGTCTACTACAACCAGGTCCTGTTGTCTACAACAACCAGGTCCTTGTCTACTACAACCAGGTCCTGTTGTCTACTACAACCAGGTCCTGTTGTCTACTACAACCAGGTCCTGTTGTCTACAACAACCAGGTCCTGTTGTCTACAATAACCAGGTCATGCTGCCTACTACGACCAGGTCCTGTTGTCTACTACAACCAGGTCCTGTTGTCTACAACAACCAGGTCCTGTTGTCTACAATAACCAGGTCATGCTGCCTACTACGACCAGGTCCTTGTCTACTACGACCAGGTCCTGTCTACAACAACCACTCAGTGCATGTGTTACCTGTTCAGACTGACTGTCTCGGACGAGCTGTCTCCCATCTTCCGCACCGAGCCCGCTTCCTTCTTGCCCGCTTTCTGCGCCGCCGTCTCCTCCAGCCGGCGACTCAGGTCTTCTTGCGCCACCTTCTGCTGCGCCGCCGCACCGTCCCCGGCTGCCCGCACCGCTGGCCGCTTGCTCAAGTCTCGGATCACCTCCTCCACCTTGGACAGCTTCCGGTAGTACACCGTCCCTGTCACCGTCGTGTTCGTCACCGGCATCTTCCGGTAGGGGGCGCCACCACTCGGTGGGCGTCCAATCGGATTTGACTTTGTTTTGTCGACGTTGCTGCTGGCTTCGGTATTGGTCGGTCGCTGCGACGGACACGATGACGTTTGACACGTCGATGATGACGCGATCTTATATGGTGACGGCACTGTTGGTGTCCTGTGTGACGCGGCGCTGTTGCTACTGATGCTGCTGGTGGAGGACGTGTAGGAGCTCGGTGTCTGACTCCCTGACACACACACACAAGCACGCAGTGTTACAAGTCTAAGAAACTTAAACTCGCAGAACAGTGACAAACCATGTGAAATGTAACTGGAATGTTTTACATTATTTGTCGTAATTTTTCTTGGAAGTTATTTTTAATGTTCTTTACTGACTATATCCATTCTGTCTCTGCATTTAAGGGTATGTCTAACTTAACTAGTTTCGACAAGCAACCATTTACTTTTATAACTAAGTACTATGTAAATTTCAATAAATAGTATACTGCCTGAATTTCCTAGAAATTACTTCGTTTTCTACTACTTCGCCAGTAATTTAATATGTTAACTGAAATTAGAATTTTACTGCATGCTGAATGCTTGTGATGACAAATATGTTGGTAACATTTCTTTGATTGCTCCTACGGTGAACTTTCACAAACACATACTAGCATAGTGTAAACATTACAATTTAATTACAAGCTGTCTAACTGTTTACAACTACAGCAAGGCCTCACCTGAGGTACTGGTCGTACTGCTCACACTTGAACTGCTTAGTTCGTTGTAGGGTTTTGCGGGGGAGTAGTTGGGGTTGTGAATGGCCGTGCCTGTCATCATGGGCACATTCCCGACGGACTGTTGTGACCCCGCAGTGCCCTTTCCCACTGTGCTTGTGTTACTGCCTGTATGGAGGCGGTACACGGCCATGGTCGCTGTCACTGGGGGGCGCTGGTAGACATCGGGTGAGTTTTTAGTCGTTCCGCTGTAAACATTACTGACACGTTTCATGACCGTAGTTGCTGCTGCTGCCGCCCTGGCACCCGCTAGGTCGGCCGGTTTCTCAACACTGGGGCGAGCTTTGTCAATCGTGGGTGGACGAGGCATCATCTTATTTGCATAAAAGGGTAAAGTTTCCGTTGACTGCGGAGCTGGTTGTTTTGGGACGTCACCAATTGTATGATGCGAATCTGTCATTCTGCCGCTGAGGTCACTACCGTGCGAGATTTTGCCATTTCTGCTTGGCTCGGTGCTGCCATCTTGGGGAGGTTTAACATAGAGACTGTCGCCAGCCACGTAGCCGCGATCTCTCGTGGCGAGTGCTATGGTGTGGTTTGTTGACATGTTGTGAGTCGCTGTCGAACTGTAACCTTTCCCGCGGCTGTTCTCATTGGTTGTTCTCGCAGTCTCTGACTTACTTGCACTGCGAGGTCGCATGAAGGTGTTTGTCTGGACTGCGGGGTGACTGGTGGTCCCGTTCATGCTGCTTGTAATTTTCTTAGCATCGATACAACCAGACGATGACGTCCTAGCAAGTGTCGCAATATTCGTCACAACCCCGTTCGGTCCTCGGCCATCTGGTGACTGAATGTCACAGGCGCTGAAAGGTCGCGTGTAGGGGTTAATGGTGCCGCTGGCGGTGC
Source organism: Ridgeia piscesae (assembly GCA_025642075.2). Lineage (NCBI taxonomy): Eukaryota > Metazoa > Annelida > Polychaeta > Sabellida > Siboglinidae > Ridgeia > Ridgeia piscesae. The sequence continues at coordinate 197,488 of JAODUO010000422.1, forward strand.
TGTACTTGGCTATGTTTGCCGACAGGATTTGTGCTGGTGTGAGCCCCATTCCATTCTTCCCCATCCCCGTATTGAACATGTAGTTGGCAAAGGGCACTTGTGAGGACCGAGGCATGAACTGGGAGGGGTAGACACACTGGGTCACACCCGATGTGCCGTTCATGTAGCTGGCTAGAATCTCTGTCGACATTGACTGTTTCGTGTGCACCATCTCATCTGCTGAGCTTCGCAGTAACGATGACGGGTAGATGGGTGGATTCAGGTAGCTGTTGCCATGGCCACTGTACTTGAGTACTGGCTTGTCCCGCTGCTGCCGTAGCGGCAGCTGCTTCTGCTGCAACACAGCTGCACTGTCGGCGCTGTCTCCATAGCCATCGTCGGCCATTTTTCTTCACTTTTGTCTGAGGACACCCACAAGAGCAGAAGTGATGTGGCACTACATCTCCATGGCTGACAGCACCAGGACTGAAAGAAGAAGAGCTAATAGTGAGAAAGAGCAAGTAGTAAATGATATATTTTATTAATAATATATTTGTTATTATTATTACATAACATAATATCATTCAAAGCACCATCATCTAATGACTACTTGTATTTAGCTTATGAGTAAAGTGCAGTGTTTAATGCACCCCATTTGTTTGGTTTGCACGGATATAGACGCAACAGAAGTTACCTTATTATTATATTCCTATTCTAGAAATAATAACATTATTTAAGCACCATCAAATGTTTACAACTTAGGCATAAATTAACAACACATTACAGTTTGGAAAGTAAAGGTTAACAAGACAAAATCATGCCTACATATTGTGAACTTGCTGGGAGGACTTAAATCTTATAGAATAAACACATTTTATCAGATTTTAAACAAGATTTAATGAATCTAAAAATGACCATCCAAGTACTTGTCATGTTAGATCTGTTTCTGCTATTCGCGTTGCTATGTGGTAAGAATTCCGACATGGTCTGAACAGACATATTTAATTTACAAAGTGTCTTTTTTTAAATCAGTTTAGAATCTCATTAAAATTGTTTCTTTGTGTATTTGTTTCACTAAGCTGAAAATAGAGTTTCTTGACTATGACTTGACATGAAGATTATTATTGTTGGAAACATGTGAAGTTTGAGAGCGAGTATTATAATAATTATGTAATTTCGTTTGCATATTCCATTTGCCGGCCACAGTGGGGGAAGAACATAAAAAGAAAATAAATCGCTAAAAATCCACTTCAATTATTTTCTGTACAAAAGTTCTTGATTTCACAAATATAATTGTTCACATTGTTCAGGGCAGGGTAATCAGGTTTCCAGCCAATTTGTGTGTTTTGTGAGGGGGCGGTATTGAGGTTACAATGGTGGGCAGTATTGTGAATCCATAAATTAATCTAAAAATGTATTTGAGCAAATATCAACTACCATCTCCCACTTTCAGGAAATGTCAACCCATGGGTGATAATGTGGTCAAATAAGGTATATATATATATATATATATATATATATATATATATATATATATATTATAAGGTATATAACAAAATAAGGCCAAATTACTTTTAGTTGAGTAGAAATCAAAATAATAGAGATAAATAAAACCATACGTAATTAAAACTGTATTTATGCTTAATACAAATATTAAATGACATTTGGCTGTAATAGTTTAGGAACAAAAACATCTATATTCCGAAATGCCTATTATTCCCAACTGTATGCAGTTCCTGTGGCAGTGCCTTCACATAGTGCAATGTGTACAAGAACAAGTGTTCTGTACTTGGTTCACCCCCCCCCACTGGCAGCACTAGTGCTGGTGTGTAAAACTGTAGATATTGACCGCCAATCACCTTGCTGACCACGATACACCAAAGAGCACCACATTGCCATAATCAATGTTACAGGTTACAAGTGTGTACAAGTACAAGCCACTTACACACACTGGTCATCAATGTTACAGGTTACAAGTATGTACAACTACAAGGCACTTACACACACTGATCATCAATGTTACAGGTTACAAGTATGTACAACTACAAGGCACTTACATACACTGGTCATCAATGTTACAGGTTACAAGTGTGTACAAGTACAAGCCACTTACACACACTGGTCATCAATGTTACAGGTTACAAGTGTGTACAACTACAAGGCACTTACACACACTGGTCATCAATGTTACAGGTTACAAGTGTGTACAAGTACAAGCCACTTACACACACTGGTCATCAATGTTACAGGTTACAAGTGTGTACAAGTACAAGCCACTTACACACACTGGTCATCAATGTTACAGGTTACAAGTATGTACAACTACAAGGCACTTACACACACTGATCATCAATGTTACAGGTTACAAGTATGTACAACTGCAAGGCACTTACATACACTGGTCATCAATGTTACAGGTTACAAGTGTGTACAAGTACAAGCCACTTACACACACTGGTCATCAATGTTACATGTTACAAGTGTGTACAACTACAAGGCACTTACATACACTGGTCATCAATGTTACAGGTTACAAGTGTGTACAAGTACAAGCCACTTACACACACTGGTCATCAATGTTACAGGTTACAAGTGTGTACAAGTACAAGCCACTTACACACACTGGTCATCAATGTTACAGGTTACAAGTATGTACAACTACAAGGCACTTACACACACAGGTCACCAATGTTACAGGTTACAAGTGTGTACAACTACAAGGCACTTACACACACTGGTCACCAATGTTACAGGTTACAAGTGTGTACAACTACAAGGCACTTACACACACAGGTCACCAATGTCACAGGTTACAAGTGTGTACAACTACAAGCCACTTACACACACTGGTCACCAATGTTACAGGTTACAAGTATGTACAACTACAAGGCACTTACACACACTGGTCACCAATGTTACAGGTTACAAGTGTGTACAACTACAAGGCACTTACACACACAGGTCACCAATGTCACAGGTTACAAGTGTGTACAACTACAAGCCACTTACACACACTGGTCACCAATGTTACAGGTTACAAGTGTGTACAATTACAAGGCACTTACACACACAGGTCACCAATGTTACAAGTATGTACAACTACAAGGCACTTACACACACTGGTCACCAATGTCACAGGTTACAAGTGTGTACAAGTACAAGGCACTTACACACACTGGTCACCAATGTTACAGGTTACAAGTGTGTACAAGTACAAGGCACTTACACACACTGGTCACCAATGTCACAGGTTACAAGTGTGTACAAGTACAAGCCACTTACACACACTGGTCACCAATGTTACAGGTTACAAGTGTGTACAACTACAAGGCACTTACACACACAGGTCACCAATGTTACAAGTGTGTACAACTACAAGGCACTTACACACACTGGTCACCAATGTTACAGGTTACAAGTGTGTACAAATATAAGGCACTTACACACACTGGTCACCAATGTTACAGGTTACAAGTGTGTACAACTACAAGGCACTTACACACACTGGTCACCAATGTTACAGGTTACAAGTGTGTACAACTACAAGGCACTTACACACACTGGTCACCAATGTTACAGGTTACAAGTGTGTACAACTACAAGGCACTTACACACACTGGTCACCAATGTTACAGGTTACAAGTGTGTACAACTACAAGGCACTTACACACACTGGTCACCAATGTTACAGGTTACAAGTGTGTACAACTACAAGGCACTTACACACACTGGTCACCAATGTTACAGGTTACAAGTGTGTACAACTACAAGGCACTTACACACACTGGTCACCAATGTTACAGGTTACAAGTGTGTACAACTACAAGGCACTTACACACACTGGTCACCAATGTTACAGGTTACAAGTGTGTACAACTACAAGGCACTTACACACACTGGTCACCAATGTTACAGGTTACAAGTGTGTACTTGACACATGTAATAGATGTAGTATGTGTGACTACATATATTCACCACTTACAACAACACTGGTACATTACAATGCTAAGATCACAGATGATGGATATATGTTGTCCACAAATGTTGACATGCTGAATGAATATTGGCCTGCATTAAATCGATGAACATATAACAATTGCTTCTGTTTTGCTCTTGTTGAGAAAAAGTACCAAATTATGTTTTTATTTATGTAGCTTATTGTGCACTTTATATAATCCAAACTATTGGTGTAGCCTTGACAACAACCATCATAATGCATTATAATTGTACCAATAGAAAGGTGCAATATATCCTTCTAAAAGGTTCTCGGATAACATAAAACTTGAGGTATCGCACTATAAATAACACATCTGGCTGTGACAAAGCATATGATAACATTTGTTTAGTGGAACTGTGAAGACTGTTTGACCAATAATCTCCCATTCCACCGTCCTGACAACTTTGAGAGACGAGACTGAACAAACATAGCCTCAGCACAACTGTGTCTGTGGCTCTCACCGCCAGTCTCTCTTCCATTTGGCCGCTCTGAATAGTCTCAACTACTGTTGACCTCCTGCTGGTAATTCTAGTCCAGCAATATTTTCATACAGCATATTTGGTCAATGATCCGACAAAGTGTTTACAAGTATGGTGTGCGTGAGTTTACACACTCGCATATTTGTTGACCAATGGCCACACTGAATTAGACCTGAGCAAGTTTTAAGCATACATATAGAATATTAGTTTTCAGTGACGAACCTGATTTAGAAGTTGCTGAAAATACACAATGGATGGTTGTTTTGCACATCAAGTGTGATCATTTAATAAAGATGCATTTATAAAACATCAAAACAGTTATTACAGAGATTTAAGATAACAACATTTAGAATGTATATGTGCATGCATATGTGTGGGTATGTGTTTGACAGAAATATTATTTTGGATTTCAAGCTAACTTAATCAGCTAAATCTTGTGGTAATGTACAACTTCAAAATTTAAATGACTCGTCCCTGTACAAATCCATTTTCAGTGTCAAATATTTTAATCTACACAACATTTACACACAGTAAACATTATTTACTATATACATTAACTGCATCGTAGAATGTTAGCCTTAATTTAGAACTTGCCTTAGTTATTCTATATCTAAAAGATTTCATGTGCAGCTTTATACTTGTTTATTTATATTTTATTTTTCTTGCAGACATTTTGTTATTTCAAAGCTCATAAAAGTCACCCATGGCATAAACTATATTTACAATCTGTGTTAACAAGAGAACATCTCAAAAGAGTAAAACGTTATGCTGACAAACAAACAAATCATGTCAGCTGTAATCAAGTGAATTTAGCACTGTGTGTCTGTGTGGCATAGTTTTAGCAGGAAAGATGAGACACTTCCACGGGTACACAAAGGTCAAGTAATGTTACTAATTAAACATTTCACGCAGGGCCATCTGAGGTTAACTGAAGCTGTTTTACATTCTGAGTTCACCCCCAATTGAGTCAATACCCACAACACAGCCAGCCCAAACTGATCAAGTAGTCTACATTTAGTGCTCAGTTGATTACAACCTTTTATGGCAGAGTATTGAACTTGCCACGAGTCTGTCTAAGCGCCTTACTGTGCAGCCGCTGCACAATTGTAATCTTGAGCATTATGACATTACAAGCGCGATTGATCGACTTGTGCAGGATCACCAACAAGAAAGCAGCTGGCGTCCGCTGAACTCTGCATTCTAATAGGATAACTGCATAAAATAGCCGGCAACTCTTCAGTGAGATTATCCCGGAACGGAAGCATAAATCGAGCAGTTTTTCAATATGTACGTTTGTCTTGGTTACTAATTAAAGAAATCATAGGTTCTAGTTGGAAATAGAATTATCAGTTAAATGTTCACTTCGATCTTCACTAGCCATGATAACAGTGAAGTTTGCATGTATAGATGGCCATTTATGCTCAGACTAGACAATCATTTGAAGTTAGCAAGCTGTAGATATTCTTGACAGAAAATGTGTCTTTCACAAATATCAGTGGGGTCATAATTCCATGTCAGATGGCTTTGACTACATATTGGAATTGGCTGATTTTTTAATATGTCAAAATATACATCAGAACCAGCTGATCTTGAAAATGTGTACTGATTTTTTGATTTTCTAAATTTTAGTGTAGGTCTAACGTTTTTGTAACTTTTGTCAGATTTGTCACAAGCTAAAAAAAGCATTTTCATGGACTCATGAAAGTGTGAATGTAGTTCTAAAATTTAGTTGAATGTGGAACCCAAATCTGCCATAATCATTAGTGTCTTGTGAAAATAAGAAGACTGTGGCTGAGTGTGGCTGAGTGTGGCTGAGTGTGGCTGAGTGTGGCTGAGTGTGGCTGAGTGTGGCAGCTGCAAGTTGTGTACTTGTTTGTTCTAGGACATATTTGCAAGGGACAATTTACCCGAAAACACGGTACCCAATAACGTCTAATGTTTATTTTCAGTTCCACCAGAGGTCTAGTTGCTGTTCTCGACTACATTCAATGAGGACTCTTGCACTGGTTTACGTCACACATCTGCTACAAAATGAATAAATCATATTTTGCACAAATACAAACATGGTCATAACCCCAGGTGTCTATATAGGTCACACAACTGAATAGCTTCCTCTACTTGTGTGCTTGTGTTACCAACCATTGAACACATTTTACTCTGGATTTTATTGATTTTTGACATTATTAGCATTTAGCTTAAACAATCTAATACATTAGAGGGATTGCCATAGAGGGCACCTCTGTATGAATATTATATATGCTGCTATCTATAATACATGTTGAAAAAAATCATACAATCCAAACCAAAAAGAACACATCTCAAATTCTCTACCTGGTTTATAATATATACATTTATAGAATACACCTGTAAAGTTGTGTGACCTACACCTCTGGTGATGTGACTTGAGTACTGGTCCAAAGTATGATTTAATTACTTCATTGGAGATGTGTGGTGCAACTACACAGTACAACAGTTCTGATTTATTTTAGAAAAGCAACTAGACCTCTATTGTAGGTGTTGATATTTACATGTACATGTATATTTTGCCTTCCAAATATGAGCCAGAATAAACAAAACCCCAATTTTAAGGTGCCACAGTTTTTCTTTTATTAATCTCACCCATAAAATTATGGCAGATCTAGATTTCTTATATGTCATTTAGTCAACATCTCAAATTTCAAAGCTCTATGTTAAGCATTTACACCCCAGAAAATGAAATAAAAAATATATCAAATGAAGTTCAAATTTTCATGATAGCGTAATTGTTATACATATTTTGATAATAAAAAATCAGCCAATTCTAAGATGGTGTGGTGGATATTTGCCAGAAATGTTTTTCAAACTCTGGTCATATGACTGTTGCTATCAACAGACAATGATAACATAGAAACTGATATCCAATCTTAGAGCAACACACAAGCAGTTTTCACCATAATTACATAGAGCATCCTTCTGGTGATCACTTTATGTGTCATTTCTGTTGTTGGTACTCACAATACACTATGCAAATAGACCATGAGTCTATCAGTTAATTTAATCCATGCTGTTAAACATATAAGTAAATAAATATTATGTTTAAATTGTAAATCATGGGCAAATGATCCATGAGATCAACAGAACATAATAAAAACACTTGGCACCTGGCACTAGACACTGGCAAACTGCCACAAAAAAAATTTATAAAGATATTTTGATATTGTTTTCCCCGTGTTGCTTAGTCACAATGGATTATTTTCTTTGTGCTGATATTGGTCTCAGCAAATAATTATACTTACATAGTAGTCTGATAAGTATTTGTTTTAGTCATGTTTTGTTTGTTTGTTTTTCTTAGCCAAGATTTAGATTATATTCTAAGGCAACTAGGAAAATATGTTTTATAAATATTGCTTAAATGTTAGTAATAAGATAACTTTTATCACACATAAATCCTTGGAAACCAAGCTCAGAGGCACATCAAGACAAAAGGGTTGAACAATATCAACGTTGATCAATATTCCAGTTGTCAACAGTGGATTTTAATGGCTGATATGAACCTAAAATCTCTAGTGCTTTCCTGGAAGCACAGTTGTTTTTTCTGCTCCAAACCACCCATCAACTGTGTTGTCTTCATGAAGATTCTGAGAAGCAACCACATTCCCAGTTCACTGTCTTTTCAGTGGAATAATGTAGGCAGCCCACAACGTTTCTCTGTTTTTCTTTCATAAATTAAATAATTCTTACCAATGTACAGTGTAATGGTTATGGTTGGCAACGTGATACTGTAGTACCAGTAAAGCTAATTTGACAGTTCAGCGGTAGATTTTAAGGTAAAAAGTCTGGTAACCCACGTGTATTTCCAACATAGAGACTTCTGTAGCCAGCCTTGAAATCAAGTCAAATTAATGTTAAATACAAAATGTAATGTTTATTCATCTGAGTCAATGTCATAAACAAATAATGTTTTGCTTACTGAGTCACACTGGATTATTTTATTTATGCTGACCGGACATTTGTCTCATCGACAATATTGCGTTGCTATCTAGCTATGGTGTATAAAATGGTAGATAGACCTGAGTTCCCGAAATGATCAGATTCTTTTCTTCCATTAATGACCACCAGTCAACTTGCTGACCATTATATAATTGAGTGAATTAGTGAGTCCACTTCAGGTAAAACATTTACCCCATGTATGGGATCTTTTACTTCCCCTGGCTTCCACCAGACAGAAGGGGCCACCAGATATTAGTGTCTTTTCTTAAATACACAGGCAAATATGGGCTGAACAAAATTGCTTATGTTTCGAAACATTGGCAGGTATGACTGAACCACCATCCCACGATTGACAGTCCGGCGCTCTAAACTAAAGTCTAACGCGCGACCACCACTCCCACTTTTTCATTGAACTGAAACAGGACTAGAACTGAGTATATGGAGTAGACTGCATTATGTAACCCCGTACTTTAAAGACCAGCACCTCAGCAGGTGAGCATCAGGGTAGAGGAACTGCATAGGAAGTTTGGACTGATACGATCGTTCTTAGATTTCCAATGGCTAGAATATCCTGTGTTAACACGGACCATGAAAACTAGACCGAACCATCTGTCGGCGAGGAGCGTCAATTAAGCAGCCAAGGGCCGAAACATATCATTCTGCATGTGCCATGGATGTGCTTGTGGTCAACGAATCGTGCCACTGCCTTCGTCTCACATACAGTCTCAGTACGTCAACAGACTGTGTCGACTCATGTCCCGGCATGAGTGATAGACATGATGGAGCACATAACCCAGCTCCAATTCAACGCGAAATCAGGAAATCAAAAAATCGCGCGTAAACTTGTCGCACCGCGCCAAAGTAAGCTAAAACAGATTTTCAAAAAAGCAGGAAATTTATAAATTTCACTTACCTAATACCGGTTTATCAATTTCCTATGTATGATAATCATGATATTACTTTGTCGTGCATCTGAGCGCATAAATCTAGACGACTAGAGCGTCAGCTGTAAATACCATTAATCAGCAACACCTCCATGTTTTGTCAACTTCGGCCAAACCTTGGTAACCCTCACACGTGACCAATTTTGGCTAACCAAAACGCGTAAGACATTATCGTTAGCCAATCAATTTAGTTCTTATGCAGAACGTTTGCGTACGGTCTCCGCTATATTAAGGACTCGAACAGGAATTATTTTTATTTCTCCAATAATTATGAACGTAGAAATCAAGAAAAATGCAGCAATTATAGATATAGACTTTGAATTACACATTCCTAGAATACACCGTTAGTAGCCTTTGAAACGTATAAGCCACTTAATTATCGCTGAAACAGTTGCGTTCATATGTAATGTAATTTAAAAAAGTGACGATTTTCACTCCACTAATTTTACAAGTATCACTGCTATTTAGTTTGTTTTATATAAAATAAAACTGACACAAATATTCTGCTTCACCGTCTCTGTCAGTATCACACTACAGTGTAACACAGCATGAATATTTAATTAACAACATTATTATGGGTTATTATTTTTATTTCATCAGATTTACAACTGCATTCAAACATTTGTATTATTATTCATAGAATACTGTATAGATTTTTTTTTAATTAAAATTAAATCAAAAATAATCACAGCAGTTGTAATCTACTTTAAAAATAAAAATGCTGCCGATTCTAATATGGTTAAGTACAAATTCACTAATAATTTAGCATAATTATACACATCAGAAAAGGCACACATTATATTCTGAATCAACAATATAAAATATATTGACCCCCTGAATTTAAAGCTTAATTTCAATGATGTTGAAATATTGGATTATTATCGCTAAATATAATTTTTTAAGTGATAACATTTGAATACAGTGAAACCTGTCTTGGGCGACCGCCCCTCCAGCTCGGCAAAAGCAGTCGCTCAAAACAGGTGGTCACTTATAACAGGTTGCACACAAAATAATGTCGGCATAATTTTGAATGCATGTATAATCTACACAGGTAGGCAGGCAAGTATTACACTAGTATAATAGAAACAAGATCATTAATACATTTTGTATTTAGGAGTATTTAGGACAATGTGTAAGACTAGGTACAGACACATTGGGCTACAAGTTAGTGTATTACGTTCATCATTGCTAATATCAGATTTACATTTCTGTCCTCTGAAAATTCTTTGAACACTGTTCACCTAAAATCACCACTTAGTTGTCTGCTAAAAAGCATTTTGCTTTTCTGCATTGTGCAGTTTCAAGCAATTCCTCTGCCTGGCAAATTTAAGCAGTGAACTGTGGCTGATGTGTGCATAAGCCAAATCATGCAGTGTCTGTAGATGTTCAGCTGTCTGCTGAAATGTGAGCAGCATCAGTGATGGCATCTCCTCCTCGTCATCCCCATCATCCTCGCGCACTTTGATATTCAAATCAAATAAATCGACCAATCAGATAAATTGACGATACAGGTATTTAGTGAAGATGAAACCAACAATGAAACATGTTCTGGTCACTGCTAGCAGGTGAAAACAACAGTTACGGGAACAGTTTGTGTGGTCATCAGTCGCGTTTGGCTGTTAGTTGTTCACGGCATGTAACTTTTAATCAGAAATGAGCCATGCACAGGAAAGCGATCGTTCGAGAGGGGTGGTCGCTCATGACAGAGGTTGCTCAAGACAGGTTTTACTGTATACCTGTAGTTACCAAACATAATAAATTGTTGATATTTTTTATTTATTGTTCTTCTCTCCCTGTATATGAGCAGTGCGTTTGGTTTTACTCCTGTTCATTGCTCCCCACTCCCGTTGTTTGCTCTTTGCTCTTTGCTGTTTGCTGACCTGCCAATCCCTCTAAACCTTCATTTACACAAATTTCCCAGCACAGTTTAGGTCTTCCTTTTTTATATTCTATTATTAGGGCATCCGCTTTCTCTGCCAGCCATTATTCCCACAGTCATTCTGTATGTCCTGCCCACATTATATAGCCGCCATCTCACTAACTTCTTCCTAAAACTTTTTTCACTCCAACTTCCTCCCTCGTTCTTCCATTCTCCTTACACCAGCAATACTCAAGAAACTTGTATCATCTGCCAGTCTTTTTCCGTCACATTTTCTGTCTCTGAAGAAACCAAATGAGTGTACAAATGTGTTTACACTCATTCAGTTTCTTAAGGGACAGAAATTTGCAGGGAAGTACAAGCAGGAGCTAGTGCATGGAGGGGAGTGGACGGGTGGTGCGAGACAGGTACATATGTAAACTGAATGAGGTAAAATATTTGTTGAAGGCAAAGAAAACTAGTATATAGTGGATATTTACTAATAACGTAATCAGAAACTTGGAATAACTGAATATAGTGGGAACTGTTTCGAGATGTTTTATGAAACACTAAAACACCAAACATAGTGTGTGATATTCTTTAAATGACTAAATGTTAGAGATAGGTTTATATGTATATATATATATATATATATATATATATATACACACACACACATACATACATAGGTTAGGTTATAGAAGCATGGTTAGCTTGTATCCCCTGTTGACATTAAAATAGTAATACAAGAACCAATGTGCTGCCACCTGTTGGGAATGATAACATTAGCCAGTCCTGCAACCACTATCTCCCTGCTTCCATGTCATTATGGAGTCAGTTATCTGGGTGACAATCTTAATTATCTGATTAGTATCATTCTCTTAAATCAAATATCATACCTATGGTACACATATTCAACATTTATTTTAAATATAGTTTAGTATTATTTAGTGTATTTAACAGATTTAGCAGCATGTTTTTTCTGTGAAACTCTTCACATATTTTTTATAATGTATTTTATGTATTAGATGTATTGACTTATGAAATTTCCATTACAATATCAGAAATATGAATACATTTGGTCAAATAAAATTCTACGGTGAGTGCTTTGTGGATAGGCTAGAGAGTTTTCATTGATGGGACAGGATTAAGGGGCAGGCCTGCATTGTATCACACACGTCACTGATTACATCACAGTAGGCAAAGGACATATTGTACTGCATACATATTATGTAAATTATGCACAAGTAAAATGTTCAAACCAGATTTCTTATTTCACAACTAACCCAGAATGTCCTCTCAAGTGATGTGCTGGAGGCTCCTGTAGCAGGTTGAAGCTATATCATAATGACAACTATGACAGGTGCGCCCTCTAATGTTGACAGGGCACTGTTAATAGGTTAGGTTGTATCATCAAAGAATTTAAATCAGGTAGCAGTCACTTGGGTACCACCATCTTTTGCTGCGATAACATTATATGGTTTTTAATAACTGAATAACTATTTAAAGTTAACATAGCACCACTTCACCGTGTCAATTTATTCTGAAAATAACTCGTGCTTCTGGGTGCTTATTGAGCAGCGACTGTCTCCAAAACTGTGGCACAACCAAATGATCCATGCACTATCAGAACAAGAGATGGTGTGGCCTCTTTAACGTCAATATGGCACATGGCTGAGTGACTGTGGATTCTCATTACTCAAATATTTTGGCATACTGTATTTATTATATAGTAATAAATGTTTGTTCACAACTTGAAACTGAATGGCATAATATGTTAAATAAGCAGGCTTTTAAATGCAAGTTTTAAAAACATGTTTATGAAATCATGCTTCTTTTTAATAACAACTATAATAATGCAAGGCACAGGGTCACACGAGTCACTCAATCGAGTCACCCATCAACTGCATATTCCTTGATCCACAATTACCAAGTCTTCCTATAACATAACAATATCAGCAACAGCCACAAATTATAATTATAGCCAACTCACCAATGGTAGAAAAGGGAAGCATGCATAGAATTAACTCCTGGTGATCACCATTATGCTAGCTTGGTAGACATAGTATGACACAGCAGCTGACACCACAAACATCGTACATGGCCTGGTGCAACAGTGAGAAGAACTATTACTTATTGATCATATCATCATAATGTCTGGCTTATGTTGACCTCACAGCCGACTGAATCTCTTCTTTCTTGTGTGAGCCATCACAGAACGGCCGGTTGTTCGATTGTTTACAGTTACACAGTGAATATTCCTTTGTTTCTTCCACGGTGAATAAGATTGGACGATACTTGGGCGTGGTCTTCTCGAATGTAGTTCCTTCAACTTTTTTGTGCCAGCCATCACACATTGGCTGGAGGGAAACAACACACATATTGAGATGTACATAGTTACATGTGACCTGATAACACAATTACTGATAGAAATAAACACAAACTTGTATGAACTCTAACTACCATAATAATTTAAACGCATTTTACATTTCAGCCATTTGTTGCAATATAAAAAACAGGTTGCACAGAATACTAAGGGTGCGCTCCCGTCTAATGTTTAAAGTCACACTTGCAGAGTTTCTAGCGTGCTAGATGCTTTCTTTAGTAACTTCCCTTGACTGGCATTGTATAGTAGGTTTTGATGTGACTGACATTACTATTACATGTGATTGACGTTACATTATTAAGTGTTCCACAAATGCTAATTTCTGGTTCATAAATACCACAAATACTGAAGTCACAACTTGTAAAAGAATAATGCGTGACACATTTCAGTTCAGAGAGTACATGCCAAGTAACCAACTTACATAAATAAACATGTCACATTTTCCATGACTGATGTTAGATATGTTACTTGTAAAGTTACTTAGGAAGTAACTCTCTCTCCCTTCCCTGCACCCTCTCACTCTCCAACGCCCCCAACCCACCTGGTTCTTGCTGTAGCCACATGTACAGAACGCGTACTTCTTCCCAACCTCCAGCTTCATTGGGAATGATTTCTTATCAAAGATCTTTCCCTTCGGAAACTGTACGTCATATTCTCCGGGGTATTTGGGAGACTCCCGGTGGGTCAGGTTGCGCCGACCTTCTGACCTCCACAGAAGGTCACTGTCAGGACTTGGTGTATCAGGGCGTTTAAATGACCCACGATGTTTCCATGATACCACTGATCTGACCTGTAAACAACAATACAATGTTGATGAGCTGACCTGGAAACAACATTGTGTGGAATTGTGCTACAACACTGTATTCAGTGTTCCAGCTAGGCCTTTTCCTATGGGCGCTCCTGGTGACCAATTACCAGTGCAACTGCCAATGGGGTTAAAGTGTCTGAGACAGCTCACTGGCTTCCCATTGGCTTTCAACAAGTGTATTCAATTAACCACTTCAAAGACTTCATTGTGGGACAATGTCAACAAACTAGGCACCCATATGCTGCTTGTTGTATTGGCTCTATGACTGGGTGATGCACTTCCAAATACTGGAAATTAAGTCAATTACTATGTAATGTAATCCACTTGTACTAGATATGGGGAAACTGTTTCTGTTGTATATGACAAACATTTATTTATTTATCTAGACCAGGACAATTTTAAAGAACTGTTCACATAAAATAAGTGCTAAAAGGATATAATATGAAGGCCTATCTATAATAAATAGTTAGGTTTATGCTATTTATACAGCATATTATACACAGATAAATGATTAAGGAATGTTTTGCACTCTATTTGTGTTGCCAACAATACACATTGTAACCTACTAATGCATTCATTTGACTGTGTAATGTTACTACGATACATGACATGATTTTACAACAGCTACCCCTGGTATGTCAGTGACAAAATGTTTATGGTTGCCAATGTAAGTAGGCAGGATACATTTGAGCTGGGCTTGGGATGTCTGGTACATATGACTGTATTTCCACTGGGCAATAATAAGTTACTTAGCTAGCTGTAAGTAGTCATTATGATACTGCCACAAGTTCCATTTCATGAAAGTTAAGTAAATACTAGAGATAACTAAAAAAACACATTTCAATTATGCGCCCTTTAAAATGTTATTCACGCATAAAAGTGCCCTCGATCTGCCAACTGCACCCGGTACTTTTAAAAACCTAGCTGGAACACTGGCATTGAGTAATGGTACTATAAGGCTGATGCTTTCACTTGCATTCTTGTGTCGTGATGGCTCTGTGACTGTGTGTCCCACTCCCAATTATGTTATGTAGATATGTGGTACTGTGCCTTTTGCTAACAATACAAATATACAATAAAATATACAATACTGTTTTCCACATGAGATCATACAAAGATATCTATTAGGACTTTAATTTGGAGTGATCTGCAGTGTTTTTGTTTATTTCACTAATATTCAGGGGCCTGTTTCACGATTCAATCACGAAGCCATTAAGAACGTTCTTCACGCTAAGATGATTGTCTTAGTAAACAGTACATGTCCTGTGATGTGAAATTAACCAACATGTACAAGTGAAATTAGCCAACATGTATAAGAACAATTATTATAATCGCTAGAGATCGAGAAGCATAAAATTCATTCATTATGTAAAGATGAGCAGTGCTGCCACCTGACGTAAACAATACAAATGTGAAGTGACAGAACGTGCCTGTCACGATATGATATATGTAAACAAGTATGCCGATGGCCGATGCCACTGTAAAAACATTCCAAGACAATCACAATATTCTTATTCTTCTATTGAGCACTACAGCAAGAATTATCCTCATTGACATATACATGTGACACATGCACCAAAACACTTCGTAGTTCGGTGACTTCGTCAGAAACTAGACCCCCGCACCGGTGGCTTCACGACAACGTCCTCGGTCGCCAACAATGCGCAGTTTCATAAAATGAGTCACATTTACTTACACATATTGCTGGCGTTCCTCTTCCTAAAATCATGTCGAGTGAACATGCTGCTGCTCTGTGCATTAATGGCATTTTTTACAAAGATACAACCGAAACAAGACGCGACCTCGTATCCAGCACGAGAAACCCAAATGTCTTTCAGAAGTACCGTGTGGAGTCAACTCGTACCAAAGTGGACTAGCAACTTTATAATGCGATTAATTGCATTGTTGCTCAATCTCTACGTCAGTTAATTATACAATTTAACCACGTTTTAGGCGATATCGTTATATCGCAATCACCAAATGCACTAAGTATGTTATAAGCAAACAATACACGGCATCGCAGATTGATAAGGACATAGTCAGATAGAGTAGTCTACTCTAGACTAGAGACTATATAGATCGACTTCTATCGGTAGATACACACTTTTATAGTGGTCCTATTGGAATGTTTTGTAGAATTATATTTTTTTATTCAAAAAGGCGTTATATAGGCTTAACATTGCAGTATATAAATCCCATTGAGGTGCTTCAATATCAGTACACAGGGTGGAAATCTAAAAAAAGATGGGCTTAACATTGCAGTATATAAATCCCATGCATTGAGCTGCTTCAATATCAGTACAAAGGGTGGAAATCTAGACGTTACCATATCCAAATAGTTGGTTTTACGCAACACAACTCGGCAATGATTTAATAATATATTTTGGGAAATGCATTCAAGACTTCCATAACTTTAGTAACATGTCGACTGGTGTAAGTATGTGTCACATAACAGTTGAATAGTAGTGTTAAATGAAATGCAAACAATATCATTCACAATAATAGAAGCTCTTTGTATAAACCGTTGCATTTAATAATAATTAAATAAGATTACTTTCAAAGATTTATAAACTCATGCAACAACGCGGGCCGAAAACCAACAACGTCGGCCTGCTCTATTTGGTTTGTCTCCGTTCCGTCGCAGATGGCCTTTGCGTACTGAAATATAGATACACATTATTGTTAATATTTCCCCGTGTTAACAACAAATTCATATGAATACCTCTTTATGATCCCCTGGTAATGTGACTATTGTTAGTCACATCGTTTCTTTAGTTGTTCGGTTAAATATAACAACACTTCACACAATAGTGTAATAATATAAATGACAAAAGATGTGTATATTAAACTTTGAACAGAAATTTTGTTCAAACGTACACCTCTTTAAAAAAGCAAACTTATTACTTCAGAAACAACATCCATACTAATCCAGATATAACATAGCAGTTTATTGAAAATAACGCAACTTGTTGATGTAATGGCAGATTAAGGGCCACATGATAATATAATCTAACTACTCCTGCAAAAAAACATATCACTACGACAAAAACAGACATGGCTGCAAGGCTAGTAGGCAACAATCCATGTCTTCCCTGTTTTATTATAGCAATGAAAACGTGGGTGTGAAAAAGTTTTAAAGACACACATATACACAATAAGCAGTGTTATGGCATTTGTTAACCAAGCTTATGCTAGAAAGTAAAAGAAAATGGTTGTATAATAATAGTAAGATTTCTATAATGCCGTGTGTGTGTGTGTGTGTGTGTGTGTGTGTGTGTGTGTGTGTGTGTGTGTGTGTGTGTGTGTGTGTGTGTGTGTGTGAGTGAGTGAGTGAGTGTGTGTGTGTGTGTGTGTGTGTGTGTGTGTGTGTGTGTGTGTGTGTGTGGTGAGTAGTAGTGATGTGTGTGTGTGTGTGTGTGTGTGTGTGTGTGTGTGTGTGTGTGTGTGTGTGTGTGTGTGTGTGTGTGTGTGTGTGTGTGTGTGTGTGTGTGTGTGTGTGTGTGTGTGTGTGTGTGTGTGTGTGTGTGTGTGTAAAGTCGTACGTTTTTGGTGTATCCAAAGATCATTGTATTCAGTTATTCCAAATTTGTAGTTCGATAAAATCCCGACAATATATATTTACTAAATTGCCAAATTAATGCTACAAAATAAGAAAAAGAATAAACTAAATAAAACTTGAACATTAAATTATTACTCCCTCCCTCCCTCCCTCCCTCCCTCCCTCCCTCCCTCCCTCCCCCTCCCTCCCTCCCTCCCTCCCTCTCCCTCCCTCCCTCCCTCCCTCCCTCCCTCCCTCCCTCCCTCCCTCCCTCCCTCCCTCCCCTCCCTCCCTCCCTCCTCCTCCCCTCCCTCCCTCCCTCCCTCCCTCCCTCCCTCCCTCCCTCCCTCCCTCCCTCCCTCCCTCCCTCCCTCCCTCCTCCTCCCTCCCTCCCTCCCTCCTCCTCCCTCCCTCCCTCCCTGCCTGCCGCCCCGCCTGCCTGCCCTGCCTGCCAGCCAGCCAGCCAGCCAGCCAGCCAGCCAGCCAGCCAGCCAGCCAGCCAGCCAGCCAGCCTGCCTGCCTGCCTGCCAGCCAGCCAGCCAGCCAGCCAGCCTGCCTGCCTGCCTGCCAGCCAGCCAGCCAGCCAGCCAGCCAGCCTGCCTGCCTGCCTGCCTGCCTGCCTGCCTGCCTGCCTGCCTGCCTGCCTGCCTGCCTGCCTGCCTGCCTGCCTGCCTGCCTGCCTGCCTGCCTGCCTGCCTGCCTGCCTCCCTGCCTGCCTGCCTGCCTGCCTGCCTGCCTGCCTGCCTGCCTGCCTGCCTGCCTGCCTGCCTGCCTGCCTGCCTGCCTGCCTGCCTGCCTGCCTGCCTGCCTGCCTGCCTGCCTGCCTGCCTGCCTGCCTGCCTGCCTGCCTGCCTGCCTGCCTGCCTGCCTGCCTGCCTGCCTGCCTGCCTGCCTGCCTGCCTGCCTGCCTGCCTGCCTGCCTGCCTGCCTGCCTGCCTGCCTGCCTGCCTCCCTGCCTGCCTCCCTGCCTGCCTCCCTGCCTCCTGTCTCCCTCCCTCTTCCTCCGATCCTCCCTCCTCTGTCTCTGCGTCACACTATATCTATCACGTTTTTCTTATTCTTTCCCAATCTTCTCTTCCTCAACGTTTTCGCCCGCCCCTCGTTTTTTTGTACCCATTCTCTCTTTCTCATTAAGGCGCACATGGATTCGGTCATGGCTATTTGCACACATCTACACGAACGTCGAAGCTATTTATGCCATACAAAGCAATTGTGTAATACCTGCCATGCTTCATTGACATTGTCACAGTTTAGCACAGACAATGCAATCCGTCAATTGGTGTTGGGCATTCTTGCCATAGCTGGCTGCTACGCCAAAACGCAGGGGTTGACAACACGTAACTTTCTCCATATCGGTGACTTGCACGTGACACGTTATTTCTATTAACAAATGACTGAAGGGTGCAACGACCAATAGCATGGAATCGTTGGGGTCAAAATGTAGTTCTCCCCGTTAACAGTGCAAGGCCAACTTCATCTGTTTCTTGGTTTGTTCTATTGGGGTCGAGTGCAGCAGACGAACGATGCACGTTTGACACTCAATGTAGTGTGACAGTTGGTCTCAACTAAGCTGCACACAAGGTGCAGTTTAAGATGTCAGCAGACACTAGGATATCAACAGATGCCGAAACACAACGAGGACGGGCACATATTGGACGATGCAATTACTCGAAGGTATGAACGTTTATTATTTTATGTTATGTATTCTTGTTTACCAATTTGAATTAATATGGAATTATGCGAATTATGTATCAACATTTAAAGTAATTCCTTGTTACATTTTATGAAGGACAAAATAGCGACGATTTGTGCGCCATCTTGGTTTCACGTCGCCTGTTGTAAAAAATTCCTATCCATAAATCTGCATGGATGAATAATTACAGGTTCACATGTTAACATGTTTAATGTATCATATGATATAATATAACATATAAACGATGTTTTTGCCTATTTAGCCAACACGTATGTGGACAACAAAATTACGATCACTATGCTGATTGATGTCGATCTTTAATAAAATAACTAAAGTTGTCTTAGTCTACATCTGTTAATTATATGTTTATTATTTTATGTTATGTATTCTTGTTTAGAAAATTTGAGTTATATGGAATTATACGAATTATGTATCAACATTTAAAAGTAATTCCTTGTTACATTTTATGAAGGACAAAATGGCGACGATGTGTGCGCCATCTTGGTTTCACGTCGCCTGGTGTAAAACATACCTATCCATAACTGTGCATGGATGAATAATTATAGTTTCACATGTTAACATGTTTAATGTATCATATGATATAATATAACATATAAACGATGTTTTAACGCCATTCTACAATACAAATAACTTCACTGGAAATAGTTATATCAGTTTAAGTTAAGACAAGGTGACACCACAATCTCGCCAGTCAAACACTATATGGTATATAAAGAAAGGAAATTGCTACTATAATTGTAACTGATGTGTATTCGATGCCTCGTGGCAAAGGGTGTATCACGTGATGCTCGCAATATGGAGGGTCACATCCGGCAATGGAACGCCGGGCTTAGGGGCAGATACTCCCTCCCTTTCTCGTAGCACAGTGGTCAGTTGTGAGTGTTGAAGGTCGTGACATTTCTCGCCAGGGGAACGTTGTAAGGAGCAACCAAAGCGGAGTCCCGAGCCCAAGTAGATACATTAGATACTGTACTATGTACTAATGTACTATAGGCAGAATGTTCCCAGTGTCTCCCACTTCCGGATACCCTCTTTTTAAATTATATAAATATTATAAATTACATAATTTCATGGATTTTATCTTTAACAATTTCTGTTTTTCACGATAAACCTTAATTAATTCGTTCTACGTTTTGTTTGTGGAAAAATATATTATTGAAACATATAAAAATGCTTGAACCTGTAATAAATAGTAGTTACTGCTTAACTATATCTTGGAGGACTTTCATGTAGTCTTTAAAATACATCTATGTATTGTTGGATTTTTATTATTTTGCTTTTGTTCATTATATTTTAATAACTATTAGAAGGCCACCTGGTACAGAGACACTGAACACGAAAAAAAAGGATATGGGATAGAGCAGGAGAATATGGCCACAAACAGAAACCTTGAACAGGAGAAATGAGCAGAGTAAATAAGAATTGTTACTTGACTGCAGTGCCACCAACAGTGTCACTCTTGCGAAGACACTAATTTGAACAAGTCTACGTCAGTCCTATTATAAAGTTACATTGTATTAGTCAATAAAGCAATGTCATAACTATATTACACACACATACCCCACATAAAACCTAATATGTATTAAATGACACATACCCTATTCATATTTGGGATGTCATTAGACATACAGAGGATAATCAACTAGAGCAAATGCTGGATATTGTTAGGCAATGCAAAATGTCCTGTTGTAATAACCACCATTAAGAACTCATGCTTGTGGGAAACAACTGTACTGGTTTTGTAATTTGTCACTTTTTCAGGTAGAAACAATCGTTCAAATAGGGTGCTTGACAGCCATGGTGACGCATGATGTGTTTCCACAAAAGAAGAGTTCAAAACAAAGTTAGCAGTGTTATCCAGAAAAGTGAATTTGTGAATACTTGTTTTTAGATTTTTAATAATTATGTATTCCTGTCAGATGATATAAATTAAAATTTTCTAATAATAAAAAATACAGTTGTGACTTGCATTTAGAATACTGTGTTTTAATGCAAATGCATTGTCAGTTGTTTGTCTAACCATTTTGTTCACTTGGATAGTTTAGAGTAATATCGATTCAGTGTTGTGTGTGGCAGGTTCACATCCTGCTGGTGTTCCTTATGCAAACATTACATGTTGTGTGCACACGCATTGATTCTATTTAATAGTTTTCAGATAATAATTATAACCATGGTTTGTGTGTGTGTGTGTGTGTGTGTGTGTGTGTGTGTGTGTGTGTGTGTGTGTGTGTGTGTGTGTGTGTGTGTGTGTGTGTGTGTGTGTGTGTGTGTGTGTGTGTGTGTGTGTGTGTGTGTGTGTGTGTGTGTGTGTGTGTGTGTGTGTGTGTGTGTGTGTGTGTGTGTGTGTGTGTGTGTGTGTGTGTGTGTGTGTGTGTGTGTGTGTGTGTGTGTGTGTGTGTGTGTGTGTGTGTGTGTGTGTGTGTGTGTGTGTGTGTTTACGACACCCTTGACCCCTTTCCAGTACTATCGCTGGATTATTTTGTCTACAATGGCATTGACGCCACTGTGGCCAGCATGGGGGGCAGAGTGTACCTGCCACAAGATCTTTTCTTTCTCTTTTTCATTGGTGATGATTTTTTGGCGGATGTTTGTGTGTGGCTGAACGTACACTAACACTCCAGTTTCTGCAATTATTTCATATAATCATAGTTACATTGATGTTCCTAATGAACGTCATTAAGACCCTCTTGTTCTTGGGTTGCAATAGTGGTGGTAGTTTGAGCAAATTAATTACATATAGTTTGTAGGGGAAGGGCGGGTAAATTGGGCCTGTTAGCCAAAGTGGGCCCCATCTGTCATAGCATTCCTGGTATGCAATGCAGTCAAACCAACAATAGTAGTATTTACAAACCCTCCATGGGACACAATTCAACATTGTATTTGTTTCTTTGGCACAAATGCAAAACGTTGAGTATCACATTTGTGTTTTAGGTACTTTTCTTCAATAATTGATATGCCTTACAAACACCACCTTTTCATAAATTGTCAGGGTACATAACTGAAAATGTGGTCCATGGAGCAATAAGCCATAGTTAGTTAAATGAACAATTTCAGTTTGAAGTGAATAAACACAATAATCCCAAAATGGCGTCCGACCGATAATCTATAGCAGAGGCCAAAGTGGGCCCCATGGGGCTACAGTGCGCCAAGCTACAGAGGGATGACCTGGAACATTGCTGGCAGTCATTACAAGAAATACGTCGAGGCCACAGCAAGACTGGTAACGTGCCTACAACCACCCGTTTCAAAGAAAAGAAGGCACACAAAAGCTGAGAATATGTAAAAAAAAAAACATAGAAAGAAGACTACTACGCTACGCCTTATCTGGGATATTCGGATATTTGTATTCTAACAGCAGAACATGCGTACGCTGGGTATGAGCATGGCGGGTTATGTGCAAGATTTGCTTCAACGATTATGTGGCAGTTATACTTATTGTTTTCATTCATCTGTTTACGTGGCACTTTGGTAATGTAGAGTTAATTTTAGTCATATGTTTAAGTAATTATTTTTTAACGAATACATACTACATGTATATGTAAAACGCCCTGAGTAGTTTATAACTAGAGTTGGCACTATATAAGTATACTTATTTATTTATTTTATGAGGTAAATCAGTTGACTGATTTTTATCGGATTATATATCTATATGCAATTGATACGTAAATTGCTGCATCAATGACATTAGTTTTAATGAAATGTCAACCGATGAAGGAAATAATATGCGCAGATGCAATGTATCAGTCAACAGCCCATGCCAGGGGTAATTGTGCACAAAGGTTTGTGCATTTACCTGGCGGATTTGAACCTCCAACATACGCCGAGACATTAGCATCTACTCTTTATTTACCAGTGTTATAATTTAGCCTAACATTAATGGGGGCCAGCAGTACCCCCACTTTTCAAAACCTAGGGGACACAAAAAGTGGGGACCATACAAAAGAATTCACTTTTATGTCATTGTAATTCTATAACTTTATTCAACACAATTAACATGCCACAAACATCATGACTATAGTCTATGTAGCAGCTTCATTAGTAAATACTGATGATCATTTCAAGACATCAATGGAGGGTTGTGTCTTCATTTTCCTCTGAATCAGAGCTGCTTGAAACTAGTAGTTCTTCCTCTATGGGCTGCCTGTCCACCTCGTAACCCCTTGTCAGTCAATGTTAACCCTGACAAAGGGCAGCAATCGACTGCACCCACAGCGTCCAGTGTAATTTACTGATACATAATAACGACATTTTCTTTGCCTTGGCCTCTGGGATAGAAGTTGTCAGGCCATTATTTATAAATGTTACAGTTCTTTAATGTGTATAATTGTTTATAGTCCAATATGTTTGATCAGACCCAATGAGTTGGACATGTCAGGGACCTGACAGTAAATGTGGGGGCCAGGACCCCCCCCCCACCCCAGGCACCTGTTGACCCCTTACCAACCTCTAAATGCCTGTGTGGGTGTTTGTTTTGTCAAATGAATATTACAATCAGGCAGCATAGTTTTCAGATGTAGCATAATTGTTACATTTAAAAGTGCCACACTGTAACCCCAAGTCACTATGTGCCTTAAATGTTTCAGATTGATCATTAATAGATTTTTGATATATAAGAAGTGTTGAAAGACTCAAAAAGTCACATGTAACGCCATGTTGGAATTGCTCAACACTAAACTGCAAGGAAAAAGAAGACAGTCTAACACAAATCTAATTTATTGTTGCTCTTTACAATAACATATAGAAATGAAGGCAAATAACATACAATATTAATAACATAAACAGAACAATATATGGGAAGAACATTACGATATTATATATATATATATATATATATATATATATATATATATATATATATATTATATATATATATATATATACTATATATATATATATATATATATATATACATATATATATATACATATACTATACTATACTATACATATACAATACTACATACACATTTATTACATCAGGCACACAATGCACACACGCCACACCCACGCACCCACGCACCCACGCACCCACGCACCCACGCACCCACGCACCCACGCACCCACGCACCCACGCACCCACGCACCACACGCACCCACGCACCCACGCACCCACGCACCACACGCACGCACGCACGCACGCACGCACGGACGCACGCACGCACGCACACACACACGCACACACACACACACACACACACACACATTATAACTCAAGAGTTGAACAATCACATGGTGTACTGGTATATAATAAACCACGGTTATAATTATTATCTGAAAACTATGTTGTTTAAAAAATGATAATGTACTTTAAGTACATTAAACATCATGTCTGGTAAATAACATTTCAAGCGCAGCAGTAATTGCTACAACCAATATCAGTACATATACCCGGCTAAGGCTAAGCAACTGTATATATTATATTAATTGTAAGGTAATCTTACTTATGGAATATGAAGTTTGGTATATCCCCACTGAACTCACGCCATCTACCAAGTCCAACTCTAATGTGAAAACCAATGTATACGCGTGAAAATGAGTGCACATCGTGACTTTTGTTTAGATAAATGACAGTAATTTCAATGTTTGATCACAGGGCAATTTTGTGCAGCATACGTGCAATAAATTCACGATGTGACATTTTACTTGACAATCAGTTGTCACTCATGGTTTTTCGAGGTGTGGCCATAATAAACTGCAATACACAATGTTTTGTTCACTCACCGTCTACTTGGTAGTTTCCAGTCTTTACCGCTCTGACGACAGCATTTCTCATGCGGGTGTCACTTGCCAAGTGCGTCTTCTTTGTTATGTACTGCTTTATGCAGTCCGTGTATTGTTTGAATTCGCTATCGACACGTCTCTGCATCGAGGCCGCAGACAACCGAACAAGCATGGACGTCCTGCATCGTTGACCACCACCCAGACCGACTCGGCCATGATTCGAGGGAATGGCACGTCATCCAATATTCGCTCCGCTAACCCAAAGAGACGTGCGAGTACATGCAAAGCCAGAAAACAAGTCGGTGTTTTCATCACGCGACTCGCAAGATCGACTAACCCCAAAGACCTGGCGACACACGTCAAGCGAGAGACTGGCTTATCTGTGTCATGCGAACCTTTGAGAACGAAATTTGACACCTACTCGTCTTTCTGTGTTAGACTGCCACCTCGTGATCAACACCTACTGCTAGACTCTAGGGTGTGGTCGTCTGGTGTTATGGTCCGTGCTTTCCTTGAATAAGTGCATGTTTGAAACCCAGATTGCATTGTTTCTAGCTAACATTCAATCATATACAATACTTAATGGATTGAAAATTGTAACGTTTAACTGTCATGGTTTTAAGTCATCTGTTTATGATATTTTACTTCTTTGTGAACAGTTTGATGTCATAATTTTGCAAGAGCTATGGCTCTCCAGTGAAGACATCTCTTTATTGCGTTCTATTCATAAAGCATTTGAAGCATATGCGGTCAGTGCTATGAATGACCAACTCGGTATACATGTTGGACGCCCATTTTGTGGTATTGGTGTTTTATGGAGAAAATCGATTTCACATGCTTGTACAATTTGTGATTTACAAGATAACAGATTACTTGGAATTGACATTGACACAAATGATGGCAAATTGTTTATTTTAAATGTATACCTGCCTTACCAGTCATCTGACGACTTTGGGGAATTTTTTAACTACTTGGGTAAAATTGCGTCTATAATTGAAGAAAAGGACACGTCCAAGGTTGTTATCACTGGTGATTTTAATGCTGCTGTTAACAGCCCTTTTGAATCTGAATTAATTGCTATGTGTGAGAATACTGGTTTGGTTATCTCAGATTATGAGATTTTTGGTCGAGCTAGCAACACGTATACGTATGTAAGTGATGCCCACAACTCTACCTCGTGGTTAGATCATTTTATCTGCTCTCACAGTGTAAACTTGATGATCACTGATTTATATATATATTAGATAAAATGTCATAGATAATTAATGTCCTAGTTCGGATCACCTCCCTGTAGGACTAGTGATCTCTACTGCTCTAACTGCAGAAAGATGTGTTAATAACGAGAAACATGCTGACAAAATACCTCCTATCTTTAGATGGTCTAATGCAAAAGATTGTAATATCAAAGAATATGGAAAGTGTAGTGCTGTTCATCTAGACAGAATACACATTTCAGACTCATGTACGTGCACTAATTCTAACTGTTCAAACAGACAGCATATAAGTGACATTGACAATTTATTCGATGATATATGTATTGCGTTTCGGGTATCTAGTCTTGAAACTATTACTAGATGCAAAAAACATAGTGCCAAGACTACATTGTACCTGGATGGAATGATTATGTTAAGAAAGCGCACACTGAAGCTAGATATTACTATATTTTATGGCGTGATATGGACCGCTCGACGTTCTGGACCGCCACGTACGTACAGCGGCAATGGCTCAGTGCAATGGCTACTTGCTAACCACTCACGTACAGGTGCCCATTTTTGGTTGTTCTTATATGGAATAAGGTTTACGGTTAAGCTTAGGGTTAATGTTAGGTTGAAGGTATTTTTGACAAGATTGACATTAGGTGTTTTAAACTCCACGTTGTACGTGGTAGCACACCAGGGCATGTGAAATTAATGTTTTTATTAATCGCTAGGTGGCACCGAATTCTGTTCAATTGGCCCACAGTCCACCATATGACGCCACTATAGTGCGTAGTCTGCGGAGTAGCCCTAAAGAGCCAGACAACATTTTCATTAATACAAATTTCCCACAGCTGCCACACGTTTAAACTAAAATTGTCACAAAACTGTTTCTGTCCATTAATTTTATAAATAAATATATCATATATTAAAATGCAAGTGACCTATATTTCAACCAATCAGTGAACAGTGATTTAGCTTTTGCTTCACCTGATCTCCATTAGCAACGGAAAAGCAGGAGAGGCGCTGAAATTTTGAAGCGGACAAACAAAAACACGCAGGCGCCTTCAATTTATAAGTGCCAGTACTGCAGAATATATAGCTGTCAAAATGAGCCAGAGGCAAGTTTTACAAGGTAAGTATAATATTAAGAATAATGAAGTAACTTCGATAATTTCATTAATTTAATCAGTCGGTCAGTGCCCAAACCCGGTGGCACTGCACTGCAACAACCGTATGAATATGAAAGTGTCGCTGTCTCATGACAACCTACAGTGCGGCTTGTGCAGTAGAAGATGATGTCAATAAATAAACACCATCATATCAGGTTAAATGTATGAGTAATATGACTGGACATCACGTAACGGTTGTACTAGCCACAGACACGTCCACATTATTCTGGCGGGCTACGTACTGCTCCACACCAGGCAGCTTGCCCCTCTGTCTGAATGCACCAGTCGCAATGTACCTACTGCCTAGTCGCAAGGCTACAACCGCTTTAATTGTTTAATGCCCTAATCATTTAGTTGCAATGCATCAGCAGGTTAGAACAGGGTGGTCACATGCTCCAGTTTTAGTCGGAATACCCCACTTTGGTAAAAACTGTTAAATATAGATAATAAATAACTATTTATCAGTTAGCATAACAGTTCCTTTTATTATCGCTCTCACGGGTCATGTATTTCAGAAGTCCACTTCTTGTTTCTGGATCTCGGCAACATTTATATTGTCTAAAATTTGAAGTACATTTTGGTGGTGAATGACATCACAAAAACTTAGGTTTTACAATAATAAAGTCATTGGGACATTCTGAAAGTCATTTCTATATTAATTTAAAATTTAATGGTTTAAAATCTATGCTTGTATTATCTATTATATACATAGGTTTGACAATAATAAAATCATTGAATATTCCAACTAAAAGTGGTGCATTGTGACTATGTCATTAAACCATTGTGACTATGCGATTGGTGCATTGCAACTAGGTTTGGGGCTTTCAGGTAGCGGGACATTCAGGCACTGGGGTATTCGACTATAATTCCTCCAGTCCATCATCACTTTATACACTCTGAATCCAGTCTAAACACAAAACCATGGTAACATACTGGAACCATCTGACAACCGTCATAATGTTTAGCTATATTGTGTTCTAACCCCAAGATCTCTTCTTAGTCACGTGTCACAAGGATAACTGTGCATGTAACAGCACACCCTTTCTAGTGATAGATATTTTTTATAACCAATCCAGTGTTTACAGTGGATTAGGAGCATGAAAGTATTGTTTAATGTTATGGTGATCATTGATTTATGTTACGGTACCAGTTGTGTGAGAATTGTCTCAACAAACACAGGTGGTGCATACTGCTGAGGTCTCACACTATTTGTTTGTGTTTTGTCTAGTGTTTGAGCAGTACCAGAAGTCACGGACACAGTTCGTACAGACTGTGGCAGAACTTGCAACCAGGCCACAGAACATTGAGATCCTTCAGAATGCTGGGGTCATGTCCCTCCTTCGACCCCTGCTGCTCGACATTGTCCCAACCATCCAGCAGACAGCAGCACTGGCACTTGGCCGACTAGCAAACTACAATGACGATTTAGCGGAAGCAGTTGTCAAGGGCGATATTCTTCCTCAGTTGGTGTACTCGCTCGCTGAACAGAATGTAAGTAGAGACTGGTAATATTATAATGTGTAGATTTATTTGATTTTTTATCAGTTTCCTTGAAAGATATATTTCATTTGCTTATTTCTTATACATCTTATTCTTCATAATTTTGAGCTGATCTATTATGCGTGTATTACTTACAATATTAAAAATGTAAAACATTGCACAGCGTTAAGTCTGTTTGAGTAATAATTTCATTGTGTTTGATCATGTTTGCTTTTCTGTTTCAATTATTTCATTTAAACTACATAAAGTACATCGTGGTTAGGTTAGCCTTTGAATAAGTTATCAATCATATTTTGTCCCATGTAAATGCTATAAGTATGTTTATTTTTACATAAATTTGGATTATAACATTTTTGTTATTTATACAAAAGACACGTGTACACATTCCAGTTAGTTTTGTCAACTAAGGTAATTGTTCAGGTCGAGACATGTCTGTGTCATAGAGGCAACTAAATGCCAATGTTCCGTGTGTTGACAGAGGTTCTACAAGAAGGCAGCAGCGTTTGTGCTGCGGGCTGTGGCTAAACACTCACCTCAGCTGGCCCAGTCCGTGGTTGACTGTGGCGCACTCGATGCACTGGTCATCTGTCTTGAGGAGTTTGACCCTGGGGTCAAAGAGTCGGCGGCATGGGCATTAGGGTACATCGCACGTCACAATTCCGGTAGGTTTATTTGTCATAATTCTACGGTATGTAAGTTGGTAATTGTACTAAACCACAATTTTCAGCTAATTGAAAATATTATATTTATTTGAAATTGTATTATTCTGTCAAAGGTTTACTTTCATTCTGAGTGATGTGGATACCTTACATGATAGAAAAGCAACAGCACATTTTGAGACAAGGCGAACACAGTATTTCTGTCTGTATCAGTATCACAAGCGTGTTACATAAAGTTAAAATTATTCATTGTCCACATTAGGATTGTTTCATTGCAAGTTGTTACGTCGACATGAATGTTGCGGTTGGTTTCTTGTAGAGCTGGCACAAGCTGTGGTTGATGCTGGGGCTGTCCCTCTCCTTGTGCTCTGCATTCAGGTTGGAGACACTTTCATCTACAGATTTATGAAGTGACCTGTCTTTGGACACATGGAACATTTCAGTTGACTCCCAACATGTTCCTTGTAATGAGAGTCTGCGGTGTCATGATACAGCTGCATCTTATAAACCTATACAAATAACTAATTCATTATTGATATCTGAAGAAATGTAGGTGGTTCATTAGCTGTTTTATTCTGATGCTAATATTTTAAAATAATTATATTGGACTTTAAATAGTGCGACAAATTACTAGCAATTCCGCAGAAACATCTGGTTACATTTATCAATGTCTTGCCATGCGGTTATGATGTACCTAAATTACATTTCTGCGATAACCACTTGATTCATTAATTAAGTATATTTGTAAAAAAAAATTATTAATTCCCTCCCCAATTATACGTGGTATACCGAGGCATGTTGAGATCACCGTTCATACAGCCAGTGATGTCATGTGACCTGTAGGAACCAGAACTGTCGCTGAAGCGCATTGCCGCATCTGCTTTGAGTGACATCTGCAAACACTCACCAGAACTAGCGCAGACTGTTGTTGATGCCGGGGCCATTGCACATCTGGCTCAGATGATTCTTAACCCTGACGCCAAGCTCAAGGTCAGCCTCGCAGCCAGAGAAATCATTGCTAGTGTTTTGTTTTGTATTGATAAAATGTGGGTTATTTAATTGTGTATGATAATATGTTATTTTAAATTCAATTCAATAACCTGTATTCCAGACTCCACAGGGCACATACAGCAAGTACATGTGACTCTGAGGTCCATATGTTGACATTAGGCAGACAATATGTACAGTATGCATTCTGACACTATGCTGTGTATATTAGAAAAATGTATACAGTTGTTTCAGTCAAGTGTTCACATATAAAAGCTTGTTCCAGTGTTTACGAATCGTGGAAGTGAATCTTAAACTAGAAGTTAGCATGTCATTTAAAATATAGTTAACTATGCAACCTAGTGACCCTGTAGCTTAGACATCTGTCAGGACTCACACGTGGAAAGCACTGTCGTTGTTGACAACATGACATTGGTTCCCAGTTCCAACAACTAAATTAAGTTCTATTCTATGTGTGAATTCAGTGTCTTCCAATGAATCAGTGCCGACTGTCTCAGTGCGCATATCAAATCTCATGACATCATACCTTTTGTACAGTAGCTTGTTTTTGTAGTGTCTTGTTTTATGACAGTTGCACGTGCAGAATGGCACCAGTACCTCTTCTGACTTTTGAATTGGTTTCTTACGTAAACAGAGACAAGTGTTCTCAGCACTGAGTCAGATCGCGAAGCACTCAGTGGACCTGGCTGAGATGGTGGTGGAGGCGGAGATATTCCCCGCGGTCCTCACAGGACTCAAGGACCACGACGAGTACGTGAAGAAGAACGTTGCAACTCTCATACGCGAGATCGCCAAACACACACCAGAGGTAGGTGGAGCTGTAGATACTTGACACACAGAGGTAGGTGGAGCTGTAGATACTTGACACACAGAGGTAGGTGGAGCTGTAGATACTTGACACACAGAGGTAGGTGGAGCTGTAGATACTTGACACACAGAGGTAGGTGGAGCTGTAGATACTTGACACACAGAGGTAGGTGGAGCTGTAGATACTTGACACACAGAGGTAGGTGAGCTGTAGATACTGACACACAGAGGTAGGTGGAGCTGTAGATACTGACACACAGAGGTAGGTGGAGCTGTAGATACTTGACACACAGAGGTAGGTGGAGCTGTAGATACTTGACACACAGAGGTAGGTGGAGCTGTAGATACTTGACACACAGAGGTAGGTGGAGCTGTAGATACTTGACACACAGAGGTAGGTGGAGCTGTAGATACTTGACACACAGAGGTAGGTGGAGCTGTAGATACTTGACACACAGAGGTAGGTGGAGCTGTAGATACTTGACACACATGGTAGGTGGAGCTGTAGATACTTGACACACAGGTAGGTGGAGCTGTAGATACTTGACACACAGGTAGGTGGAGCTGTAATACTTGACACACAGAGGTAGGTGGAGCTGTAGATACTGACACACAGGGTAGGTGGAGCTGTAGATACTTGACACACAGAGGTAGGTGGAGCTGTAGATACTTGACACACAGAGGTAGGTGGAGCTGTAGATACTTGACACACAGAGGTAGGTGGAGCTGTAGATACTTGACACACAGAGGTAGGTGGAGCTGTAGATACTTGACACACATAGGTAGGTGGAGCTGTAGATACTTGACACACAGAGGTAGGTGGAGCTGTAGATACTTGACACACAGAGGTAGGTGGAGCTGTAGATACTTGACACACAGAGGTAGGTGGAGCTGTAGATACTTGACACACAGAGGTAGGTGGAGCTGTAGATACTTGACACACAGAGGTAGGTGGAGCTGTAGATCTGACAAAGAGGTAGTGAGCTGCTGACACACAGAGGTAGGTGGAGCTGTAGATACTTGACACACAGAGGTAGGTGGAGCTGTAGATACTTGACACACAGAGGTAGGTGGAGCTGTAGATACTTGACACACAGAGGTAGGTGGAGCTGTAGATACTTGACACACAGAGGTAGGTGGAGCTGTAGATACTTGACACACAGAGGTAGGTGGAGCTGTAGATACTTGACACACAGAGGTAGGTGGAGCTGTAGATACTTGACACACAGAGGTAGGTGGAGCTGTAGATACTTGACACACAGAGGTAGGTGGAGCTGTAGATACTTGACACACAGAGGTAGGTGGAGCTGTAGATACTTGACACACCGAGGTAGGTGGAGCTGTAGATACTTGATTTTATTTGTTTTTTATTTGTCTACCTGTTATTTATCAAAATAAGTCATGTTTATTTTAAGTTCTACTGGTTGGTTGTCTACCAGCACTTGTGATTTCATTACTTGCGAGTCATGCACTGGTGAGTTGTCTACTTGTGAGCTGTCTACTTGCAACCTATCTACTTGTGAGTTGTCTACTTTGGAGTTATTTACATGTGATATGTCTACCTATGAATTGGCTATTTTTAGTTTGTCTGTTTACAAGTTGTGTACTTCATCTTGTGAGCTGTCTACCTGTGAGCTGTCTACTTGTGAGTTGTCTTGACGTGTTGTCTACTTGTGTGTACTTGCAGCTGTCCCAGTTGATAGTGAATGCGGGCGGGGTGGCGGCCATGGTGGACTATGTGGGAGACACTAAGGGCAACGTGCGGCTGCCAGGCATCATGATGCTGGGCTACGTCGCTGCTCACTCAGAGAACCTGGCGATGGCTGTCATTGTGTCCAAGGTAAGTCATAGGTGACATGAACAATTCAACACACATCTGTCACACAGTAAAGTTGACATTTAGAGACGTTTCCTCGTGTTCTCTCACAGAGCAGAGAAAAAGCAGCCCAGCCGCCAGATTTGAGTAGCGTTGTTTTAGTAACGTTGAACTGGAACAGTATCTCTATTTTAAATAGACGTCATAAACATTACTTTATAATTTGTCCGACAACTTTGCAAAAAAATCACGAAGAAAAAGTGGATAATAGATAGATAAAATGCTAACTAAAATGAGGCAAACATTTGTTGTTTCAAAAAAATTCACGTTCTATTTTAATAAACAGTTTATATACTTTCTATATATATATATATATATATATATATATATATATAAATACTTTAAATGTCTTATGATAAATATATAAGTCCTTTGTATTCATGTACTTCACAAATGAATAATGACTAGAGAAACCATTCATCAGTATGTTACTCCACCCCAGGGTGTGGTGCAGCTGGCCATTGCCCTGTCGGAGGAGCCTGAAGACCACATCCAGGCTGCCTCTGCCTGGGCCCTGGGGCAGATTGGACGGCACACACCAGAACACTCCAAGGCCGTCGCTGTCGCCAACGTCCTGCCAAAGTTGCTGCAATGTTACCTCCGCGCAGATGCTTCTGAAGATCTCCAAACGAAGGTACGTTCCAGAACACAGCTGTGAGTTGGACTATGGCTCTAGGGTGACCATAAGTCACGACAGCCAGCTTGGACATGATGTAACCACTGACTATTGCTGAAATGTGATCTATAGCATCTTGTTTAAGATTTCTATCAGGAATTTCCATCCAAGCAGCTGATATACTTAATTCTGGATATGTTTTACCATTATTTAGCACAAACGTTTAGAAATTAATACCTGTTACATCAGTGTGGGACAGTATCATCTTGTCAAGTCTCTTTTTAACTGTATTTATCCACCTTCATCCTCCACAGGATCATCTGTTTGGTGAAAACTTTTATATTACATACTGACTTATAGGCTCCCTAACCCGATGCTTTGATGCACGTGGGTTTCTGAGGATTTAGGCACAGTATTATTAATATTAACGACACAATAACTTCTTTTGCACGTAAAACCTTTGAAACAAGCTCATGGACGCCTCAAAACAAATGGGTTGGTCAACGTCAGAATAGATAAGCCTGATTAAACTGTCAACATACAGATGAATCCACCACAAACCCCAGCTGGATACAGATGTCATTCCAATAAAATGAATTATTGTTTAAACTGCCAGTCTAACGGCTGCTGTGTTGTGTCACTGACAGGCGAAGAAGGCACTAAAGAACATTCTGCAGAAGTGCGTGCACCTGCCCGCCCTGGAGCCCCTCCTGCACGATGCACCCCCCAACATCCTTAAACACGTGGTGGGCCAGTTCAGCAAGGTGCTGCCACACGACTCGAAGGCACGACGTCTCTTTGTCACAAGCAGCGGCCTCAAGAAGATACAGGAGATCAAGGCGGAGCCAGGCACTGCTCTAGCGGAGTACATCAACACCATCAACAACTGCTATCCCGAGGAGATTGTCAAGTGAGTCCTCATTTGTTAGTTGTCATTGCTACGTCCTCACCCGTCAAAGCAGCAAGTTCAGATCAGAAATACAGTTTTTTTTTTTAAATATCACAGATGAGCTGTGATTGTTACATTGAATAACTTTAAAAAATAAGATCAACTTTATATGATAATATGTGTCTACATAGTCCCAAGGCAGTAGGCAATGTATTGCTAATTATTCATTTTGCATTTCAAGGCCTTTATTAAATTACTGTTATTGTGAGAAGATTTAATAAAAACAAGATACGTTTTGCGCAGTTGCGCCAACATATTGCAGTACGTAGCAAATAGATCCTGTTATTTCCAAACAACTGAAAAATATTTGGTGAAAAAATTGAACTGCAGAAGTACAGATTGTTTATAGATACATTGACCAAATACTGGCATACCAAATTAGAATTATGATAGCCCAAATCAGTTGTTCAAGTTTCTTTCATTTTCTTTCTTTTCTAACCTTAGCATAGAAGACAAAACCAGTGTTATCAACTTTCATGGTTAATCGTGATAGTGTGACTCATAAGACATAATAAAATATCATAATGTAAGTAGACTTTTGTTATTCTGCATACATTGTAGTTTTGCTCAATGACAGCTGTGTTTGTTGCAGGTATTACTCACCAGGGTATTCCGATGCTCTCCTCGAGCGTGTGGAACAGTATCAGCCCCAGTGAGGGTCGCTGGACTAGTGGCACCAAGTCGACTCAACTTGGTGCTGCGTCGTCTGTCACTGATGTATACAAATGTATTTATCTAGAACATTGTTTACCATATTTAATATGCACACCGACGTAGTTTGTAGTGGAGATGGGAGTTGTGTAAAGTTACTAAAGCCGAAATGGATGTTTGCTGTTTTATGTGGAAAGGGGACATTTATGTTTTGTACACTGTCTGCCTGGAACAAACCAGTCAGGCGATGTTTGTTGAATTTGTGACGTCTTGTATATTAGTGAGTTATGTTTGTGTTTTAACTGTATGTGATGACTTGCTAAATGTTAGTGTCATAAATGACCAGAACAACATGTTATTTGAAATAGGACCAGGATTTATATATTTAGGGTTTTATCTTAAATATATTAAAAAAATACAATTAAAATATAGTAATTCGCTGTCACAAATGTGATGACAACACTATTGACATATTCCTGGTAAAATACTATGTAATAAACTTAATTTATTAGACAAATTTCATATTTCAGTGTGTTGCTTTGTGTCATAACTGACTGCGATGTGAACTTTTTGTAAGATTACCTAACAGCCATGTTTTAAAAGCATATGAAATAAAGACAACATAAATAACGAATTGGGTGTACTGGTTTGTTTGGGTGTGACACAGTAAGAGGAGTTTCCCAGAAGAATGCTGGGGTATTGTGGGCTAGGGAGGGTGTGTGTGGGGCACCAAGTGAGGGGTAGTTAAGGAGGGCCCAGAAGCAGCAGTACACCCCGGCTGCCACCTCTTCATTTACCCTTAGAGGGGCGCTACATACACAAAGGAGTTGAAGATGGTTGTTTTAAGGGTTTGTATCAGATGTTTGTTATGAAGTAATCTGAGCAGTGATCTCATGCACTGGTTCTAGCCAGTTTTATCATTAATGTTGGATGTCGGACGACTTGGATTGTTCAGAACTTTATGCATATTTTCTGTTATTTTTCCAAGGTTTGCTGATGAATTGGATATGAATTAAGCCAGGTGAAATTGTGAAAACAATAAGGCGTTGCTTTACTTCCAAGAAATTATAGATAAAGCACTGAAAGATTAGCAACCAAGATGTAAACCTTTAACTTGGAGGCATGCACACACATAACGACCGTGCCTTGCTCACAGTCAAACAAAACAAGCGAGTCATCAGAATTGTTTTATTCTCAATTCTTGTGTGCAAAAATCCAAGACTATGATCCATCTTTGTTCCGGGGAAATTGCCAAAGAAATCACTACCTAGAGTATGTACAATTGGATAAGCTCATCTTTACATTATCAAGTACAAAAATAATTTTGAACACAACTTGCATCTACACAGGCGGGACAGAAACGAGGCTCTGGCCCTCGCCCTCATGTACACAGACACCTAGAAATACACGGAGAATAATATAGCAATGACTCCTTCTAGCTCATTTTACACAGAAAAGCAACGGAGGCAACTTAACATTAAGCAAAATACAACTATGTACAGACATTCCTACGAATGTTATTATGATCACAGCTGCAACTTCCTGTGAACTGTAGTAAAAACAACAACAACAACAATTCAACAACAACACTACTGATGGACTTTCCTAACCCAAGCGTGTCACGTGACAACGGTGTTGACACGACACAGCTGGCACCAGCACCAGATGTATCACATG
Source organism: Ridgeia piscesae (assembly GCA_025642075.2). NCBI lineage: Eukaryota > Metazoa > Annelida > Polychaeta > Sabellida > Siboglinidae > Ridgeia > Ridgeia piscesae. The sequence goes on from JAODUO010000422.1 coordinate 234,991, forward strand.
ACTCACATGACAGTGTCACACAGTGTACAACAGGACAGCCTAATGGTATCCCACAATGCCATTTCCTGTGCTGTGAACATCTCAATACAGGAGTATGCAGCAGTAAAAGAATTTGACACACTGTAACAGGTCCCCATTCTCCACACTACCAGTGCTACTGACGGACTGGTAATGTCTGCTCATCTTTTTGGACACATTTTAAATGAACCACCGACCTTGTATTGATTTTGAATATATAAACATTTGTTCAGATCTGTATTAAGCTGGTATATTGTACATGAATAAAGCAGAAACTATTTTTACTGTACATCCGGTGTACAACTGGCACTGCTTGCTGACATGGTTTAATGCCATTTGGGCTGTTGTGAAGTTTTTCCAAACTACATCAAGTTGCCTACAACCAGCACAAACAGTTAAGTCACTTAAGACCCAAGGCACTAGGCACTATCAGTGACACTACACAACTGTGTGGTCGACCCCACATTCCTTGTTACTGGACAGAATCACTACTCAACCAGTTACAACCAACATTTATGTACACAGCAGCATTTGTTGCCATTCACTGACCATTCATCAGCCAGTTCTTTCAGCTAAGATATTGACACTCAAGCATATATCAAATAAAAAACTGGTTGTGATCACAACTTGCAAGAGTGACGACAGTTTATTATAACCAGTTCAAACTATACACAATTGAAAATTGCAACTGATTAATGTCCCGCAATCTCTGTAACTGATCAATATGATCGTATACAATCATAGTAACAATTTGATTAATTATGCACAACCAGAGTAGAACATTCTATATACATTCCACACTCGACCAAACAGAGTTCTAGATCAGACTCACCAGACTAAATCAGTCGTGTCTTATTTCTAACCCATCAGCAATACAGCTGACCAACTGAATTCCTTACCATTATATTTTTGACTGATAACATGTTTATAATCAGAAAACATCTTAATTTGTGAGTCAGAATGTAGTTGATAATTATAACTGAAACTTTTCAGTGCTCCTCTGTACAGAGAATGGGGTGTTTATTATAAGCTAAATAAACTTGTCAAAGACTGCACATGTTTAGAACATGTAAGTACTTAGTCAGCCAGCAAAACACAAGCACACCAACAACGTACACAGACTATAAACCAACGACACACTGGCTGGCAGACTGAGGCTGGCAGACTGAGGCTGGCAGACTGAGGCTGGCAGACTGAGGCTGACAGACTGAGGCCGACAGACTGAGGCTGGCAGGCTGAGGCTGGCCGGCTGAGGCTGGCAGACTGAGGCTGGCACTAACAGGTTGCAATATATACAAATACTGACTCGAATAAACACTTGTGTACGACATAACACCGCCTTACACTCAGCACCCTCCCTGGTACTACACTCCAACACCAACAGCCCGGCACTCGGCTCATACCACACTGCCATCTGTGTTAACACCTACAAGTCTCACTGGATGTTGTCACGCCAATCTAGTCATCTTCTGACGTCTCAAGGATGACATCCCTAACTTCTGTCCACCATTGATGACTGATGAATTCAGCACATCACAGATGAGACAAGATGTCTGCACGATGGACAACACATGTCGATTTTGCTCATGATGCATAATACTATCATCTGACTGGTCACTCCACATGGTGGACATTGTTTGACCGTCTTCACCACCATGACATTATCTGACCACTCTGGGTCGGGTTGATCAGGTCACAGTGTCAACACATACATGGTTACGTTGGTGGATTGGTGTTAACACAGTTGCGTGTCATCCAGTGACACTTCTTTCATGTCAATTTGTCATTGACACAGCACCAGTCATCACAGACGTCATGTCACAATAACAGTTACACTGACCACAGTAATGGTTCGTCACAGCACGGTTAATGACGCGATGATGACATCCTGTCTAGTACTGTCGTGGCTCTCCAGCTGGTGTCATCTCAACACGTCTTCGCTGACTGCGTCGAATTGCGTCAGCACGTCGGTATGGCTCATTTTTCAAGTCTAAACAACAAACATTAACATCAGTACATTCTCCATATTATTACTATTAGTTTCACCACGATAGCAAAACTATAGTCACCATGGTAACATAACTAATTACCAGAGTAACATAATTAGTGTCCCCAGCAATATAACGATAGTTATGGCAGTATGACATCAATGTTGTAACTATAGACACTAAATACAGTGACATCAGTAACAGTCACCTCTCTGTTACAAAACAGCTGTGAATACCCATGGAAAGGTGCATTACAAAGCCATGTTTCACTGCAGTGTCAAGACTCGTGGAAGACACACAACATGGACTGTGGCAGACTGCCAACATGTCTTCCTTTACAGAAGGCAAGTGACACCCCCAAGCTTACATTAATGACAAGTGACCCCCCCCAAGCTTACATTAATGACAAGTGACCCCCACACACCTAGCAGGATGTCCTCCAGCGCCCCGTGGTAGACGTCATCTCGGTTCAACACTTTCTTCTCGTTGATCTGTCTTTGTCGCTTCTTCAGCTCTGACACAACGGACTCCTATAACATATCGTTGCCATGGTGACAGGAAACATGAATACATACATGAAATCAGATAAGCGTATTGCATGTGTAATTAACACATAAATAATTATCGCTATGGTAACATGTAAAAAACAGTCACAAGTTCTGTGCAGTTACCGTCTCTGGTGTGTTATGTGAAGTATGAAGATGACAATGCCGAATGGACACTGAAGAGTTAGCAAATAGAGGGAATCATCTATCTACCATCAAACGTATATAATTTGAAACAATACCACAAACACAGTTCCCGTGGTATAAGTTATCTCTCTGACAAGAAGAATGCGTAACGCTACCTGTCCTGGCTTCCTAGGGCCCTGGGACTTCTTCTTCTGTCGGATGGAGTCGAGAAGTCCCACCTTTTGTGTCTCCTCCAACCTCCTGCGCTGTTCCACGTCCAACACAGCTTGCTGGGGACATAAACACGCTTCAACTGTTGGCTGCTTTTTAGAATGGCTTTGTGTCAATAACCACACCTACCTTGTACAAATTCTGACACGCTGGGTCACTGGAGTGTGTTGTTCAATATTGAAGGCATCATTGGAGAAATTATTAAATATATGTTTACTTGGCCAAGTCAAACATTAAAAAAACAGAAATTTTTTCCAATTCTAGACTGTAAATCTTATGTCATTTGTTCTATTGAACTTTATAAAACTGTGCACAGAACATAACCATTGACACATTTGAACATGAAGAGGAATAAATCATGTTTTTACAACTGCCAACATTAGCAGATATTGATCTTCAAAGATACTGGCACATGAAAAGTCATTATTATTATTATTGACTGTATCCATGACAACACAGGCAGTCAGAATCTGAGGTAAACATTCTGTGTCTTTGCCAACACCATTGTAACATAACAGAACTACCGACAATCCACTGTCCAAGCACCTGCACGGACAGGTCAGTTAGAAGTGTGCACACAACCACAAGTGAATGGAGTGTGGAGTATTTACCAACCTTGTACGACTGGACAAACTTGACAAAGAGGGAGAAGAAGGTGTTGGGAGCCAGCGTCTTGGGATTCTCCCCGAAATACTCCACCACCTGCGCATACATGTCCTGCCAGGGACAAGAAGTGTTTGAGGTTACCTGCGCTCAGCAACGTCTCACTCAATAATCTACATACGTTGTGGTTAGAATGCTATGGTCTTACATAATTTCATTCAACATTTCAGCCTTTTTCATAAAATTATCACCAAGCTGACATATCAATGGTCTTTTTATGTCTCCACATCACAAGATGGGATCTACATTCATGCGATGTCCAAGTCAGATAGTCCAATTTTGTATTTATTCTTACAAAAATACATTAAGATGTACAGTGACATTGTTCATTTGAATAAAGGTAAATATTTTCTGAATAAAAAGATTAATAAAATATTAAACAATGATCATTGTTCACTAAACAACTAACACTAAAACAGATAAATGTGCTATGATATCTAAAAAGCTCGTTCATTTTCATCAAACTGTCGCTCTGAATGCGAGGGTTGTGTAGCTTCACTCCCCCATTTGTAGGTGGCGCTACTGACCTGTGCGGTTTTTGCATCGGCCCTGAGCTTGGTGAGTTTGTCCTCTGAGTTGGCGAGGAAGTCCTTGAGGATGGCGGGGGGGTCGCGGTCCTTCCTCGCCTCGTACTCCCTCCTCGTCATCTCCATCCCCTTCACCAGCTCACTGATGTCCATCACCACATTCTCCAGCGACACTACGACACAATATGACACGGTGACACAACATGATACAGGCACACTACATGACACAGCAAGATTACATGATACAGTGGGACTACATAACACAGCAACACCACATGACAGTAAGACTACATGACACAGTGATATGACAGTGACACCACTTAATGCAGAGACACTACATGACACAGCCATCTCTGATGTCCATCCTACAAGACACTGACAGTTACATTACATGACACAGCAAAACTACATGACACAACAATATTACATGACCAAGAAACTGCATGACTCAGCAAAACTACTTGACACAGTGACAGTGATACTACATGGAAATGACACAACAGACTATAAGAACATGCAATGACACTATAAAAGACACAACACTACATGACACAGTGACACTACAAGACATTGTGATGCTACAATTACATTACCAGACAACAACAACATATGATGACAGAAGCTACCAATTCTACATGTCAGACTGGTGTTTGAAGTCATGTGACACATGGTGACATCTGATCTAGACGGTTCTCCCCAAGTCTCTTAACTTTTTAACTAACTGGGCCATGCCATGCCATTACTGCTGATGCATCACTGACATGGTCCCTACCGACATGGTCCCTACCGACATGGTCCCTACCAACATGGTCCCTACTGACATGGTCCCTACCGACATGGTCCCTACCGACATGGTCCCTACCGACATGGTCCCTACCGACATGGTCCCTACTGACATGGTCCCTACCGACATGGTCCCTACCGACATGGTCCCTACCGACATGGTCCCTACCGACATGGTCCCTACCGACATGGTCCCTACCGACATGGTCCCTACTGACATGGTCCCTACCTGTGGCTGCTTTCTCTATGTAGCTAAGCTCTGTCTCAAAGTTGGCAAGATCAGGAAACTTGTCTTGCACTGTAATGACGATGAAGTGAAGCAATGTCATCTTCTTGTCATTTGACTTGGTGTCCAGCAACTGTAAATGTAAACAATCAGGTATAAGAGCTCAATCACTTTGGCTGGCCAATCACTCACAGCAACAGCTCAAACACTTGTACGGTCACTTAGAGGGGTCATCTCAAACACGGGTCATCTCTAAAACTGTTGTTTTTGTTTCATGGTTAAACACAGTCTACAGACTGACAGGGAGTCTCGATAGGCTATCACTATACCGTTTACAAAATCCACCTTACGGCTTCTTCCAGTTACAGATGCAGTGTCTGGTTCTAGCAGACATGAAGGGGTGTCAGGTTAAGAGGTTGGCTTGTGGGAAATTGAGGTACCGGGTGCTAGAATTTAACAAATTTTAAACAATATGTGTGTGAATGAAGGCTAATTATCGTCTGAAAATGTGACTACCCTACTGGAAAAAACCTGGCAGGCAACGAAGAAAATGTTGTAATGGCCGCCTCTGGGGAACTCAAATGTGTCTTCAGTGAGCTGTGCCTATGTCACCTACACTGTTTTCTAGGTGCTTGGCTGTGCCTATGTCACCCACACTGTTCTCTGTCTGCCTGGCTGTGCCTATGTCACCCCCACTGTTCTCTGTATGCCTGGCTGTGCCTATGTCACCCACACTGTTCTCTGTATGCCTGGCTGTGCCTATGTCACCCCCACTGTTCTCTGTATGCCTGGCTGTGCCTATGTCACCCACACTGTTCTCTGTGTGCCTGGCTGTGCCTATGTCACCCCCACTGTTCTCTGTATGCCTGGCTGTGCCTATGTCACCCACACTGTTCTCTGTATGCCTGGCTGTGCCTATGTCACCCCCACTGTTCTCTGTATGCCTGGCTGTGCCTATGTCACCCACACTGTTCTCTGTGTGCCTGGCTGTGCCTATGTCACCCACACTGTTCTCTGTGTGCCTGGCTGTGCCTATGTCACCCACACTGGTCTCTGTGTGCCTGGCTGTGCCTATGTCACCCACACTGGTCTCTGTGTGCCTGGCTGTGCCTATGTCACCCACACTGGTCTCTGTGTGCCTGGCTGTGCCTATGTCACCCACACTGTTCTCTGTGTGCCTGGCTGTGCCTATGTCACCCACACTGTTCTCTATGTGCCTGGCTGTGCCTATGTCACACACACTGTTCTCTATGTGCCTGGCTGTGCCTATGTCACCCACACTGTTCTCTATGTGCCTGGTTGTGCCTATGTCACCCACACTGTTCTCTATGTGCCTGGTTGTGCCTATGTCACCCACACTGTTCTCTATGTGCCTGGTTGTGCCTATGTCACCCACACTGTTCTCTATGTGCCTGGCTTGTGCCTATGTCACCCACACTGTTCTCTATGTGCCTGGTTGTGCCTATGTCACCCACACTGTTCTATGTGTGCCTGGCTGTGCCTATGTCACCCACACTGTTCTCTATGTGCCTGGTTGTGCCTATGTCACCCACACTGTTCTCTGTGTGCCTGGTTGTGCCTATGTCACCCACACTGTTCTCTATGTGCCTGGTTGTGCCTATGTCACCCGCACTGTTCTCTGTGTGCCTGGTTGTGCCTATGTCACCCACACTGTTCTCTATGTGCCTGGTTGTGCCTATGTCACCCACACTGTTCTCTATGTGCCTGGTGTGCCTATGTCACCCACACTGTTCTCTATGTGCCTGGTTGTGCCTATGTCACCCACACTGTTCTCTGTGTGCCTGGCTGTGCCTATGTCACCCACACTGTTCTCTGTGTGCCTGGTTGTGCCTATGTCACCCACACTGTTCTCTGTGTGCCTGGCTGTGCCTATGTCACCCGCACTGGTCTCTGTGTGCCTGGCTGTGCCTATGTCACCCGCACTGCTCTGTGTGCCTGGCTGTGCCTATGTCACCCACACTGTTCTCTGTGTGCCTGGCTGTGCCTATGTCACCCGCACTGTTCTCTGTGTGCCTGGCTGTGCCTATGTCACCCGCACTGGTCTCTGTGTGCCTGGCTGTGCCTATGTCACCCGCACTGGTCTCTGTGTGCCTGGCTGTGCCTAGACCAGACAGGAGTCTACTCACCATGTTGAGACTCTGTAGTTTGAAGCCGTACACTCCCCCTCTCTTTGCACTGTTCATGTAGTTGCCAAATGCCAGGATGATCTGTAACAGACAGTGTCATGACAACCACTGCGTCTTCTCTTGTCTGTGTCTGTATAGTGATGAAGCCTCACCTTCTCAGCATTTATGAACTCCAGTTGGAAATGCCTAGCATTGAATTCTCAGCATTATCATCCAGCGTATATCTTGTCTGTTCAAAAAGTAAAGGAAATAAAAACACCTTAATGAATTGAAATACTACATTCATCTGCTTACATAGTCCGGACTTGTTCACAAGTCAAGCAAATTAAAAACATTCCTTATGTAATAGAGTGCAATACACCCTAGCGTCATGCTTATATAGGATGTGCACTGTTACAAATACCTCAAATTTTTCCCCGCAACATTCTTAATGACATGATAACAGCATTCAGTTGCTACAACTGACAACGTCTAGTGTGCATTCTTGTACAGCATGTCACTGTCACAACATACCTGCAAGCAACTTCTTCACCTTAATGCAAACATTACAAAAGGACATAGCTCACTGATACATGTTAGTATAGATTACAATGTCCAACAGTACAGGTCTCAGTGGAGCATCTTGTCACGCATCTGCCTAGTGGACATACATGATGACATGACAGGTGCTATAACAACAGCATACCAGTAATGCTACGGAACAGTACATGAAGCAGTACAGTCCAGTGGAACATACATGTCACGATGACAGGTCTAGTGAACATACATGTCACACAGTGACAGGGTGGCCTAGTGGAGACAGTGACATGATGACACAGTGACAGGGTGGCCTAGTGGAGACAGTGACATGATGACACAGTGACAGGGTGGCCTAGTGGAGACAGTGACATGATGACACAGTGAAGGGTGGCCTAGTGGAGACAGTGACATGATGACACAGTGACAGGGTGGCCTAGTGGAGACAGTGACATATGACGCAGTGACAGGGTGGCCTAGTGGAGACAGTGACATGATGACACAGTGACAGGGTGGCCTAGTGGAGACAGTGACATATGACCAGTGACAGGGTGGCCTAGTGGAGACAGTGACATGATGACACAGTGACAGGGTGGCCTAGTGGAGACAGTGACATGATGACACAGTGACAGGGTGGCCTAGTGGAGACAGTGACATGATGACGCAGTGACAGGGTGGCCTAGTGGAGACAGTGACATGATGACACAGTGACAGGGTGGCCTAGTGGAGACAGTGACATGATGACACAGTGACAGGGTGGCCTAGTGGAGACAGTGACATGATGACAGCAGTGACAGGGTGGCCTAGTGGAGACAGTGACATGATGACACAGTGACAGGGTGGCCTAGTGGAGACAGTGACATGATGACACAGTGACAGGGTGGCCTAGTGGAGACAGTGACATGATGACACAGTGACAGGGTGGCCTAGTGGAGACAGTGACATGATGACACAGTGACAGGGTGGCCTAGTGGAGACAGTGACATGATGACACAGTGACAGGGTGGCCTAGTGGAGACAGTGACATGATGACACAGTGACAGGGTGGCCTAGTGGAGACAGTGACATGATGACACAGTGACAGGGTGGCCTAGTGGAGACAGTGACATGATGACACAGTGACAGGGTGGCCTAGTGGAGACAGTGACATGATGACGCAGTGACAGGGTGGCCTAGTGGAGACAGTGACATGATGACACAGTGACAGGGTGGCCTAGTGGAGACAGTGACATGATGACGCAGTGACAGGGTGGCCTAGTGGAGACAGTGACATGATGACGCAGTGACAGGGTGGCCTAGTGGAGACAGTGACATGATGACACAGTGACAGGGTGGCCTAGTGGAGACAGTGACATGATGACGCAGTGACAGGGTGGCCTAGTGGAGACAGTGACATAATGACGCAGTGACAGGGTGGCCTAGTGGAGACAGTGACATGATGACCAGTGACAGGGTGGCCTAGTGGAGACAGTGACATGATGACGCAGTGACAGGGTGGCCTAGTGGAGACAGTGACATGATGACGCAGTGACAGGGTGGCCTAGTGGAGACAGTGACATGATGACGCAGTGACAGGGTGGCCTAGTGGAGACAGTGACATGATGACGCAGTGACAGGGTGGCCTAGTGGAGACAGTGACATGATGACACAGTGACAGGGTGGCCTAGTGGAGACAGTGACATGATGACGCAGTGACAGGGTGGCCTAGTGGAGACAGTGACATGATGACGCAGTGACAGGGTGGCCTAGTGGAGACAGTGACATGATGACGCAGTGACAGGGTGGCCTAGTGGAGACAGTGACATGATGACGCAGTGACAGGGTGGCCTAGTGGAGACAGTGACATGATGACGCAGTGACAGGGTGGCCTAGTGGAGACAGTGACATGATGACGCAGTGACAGGGTGGCCTAGTGGAGACAGTGACATGATGACGCAGTGACAGGGTGGCCTAGTGGAGACAGTGACATGATGACGCAGTGACAGGGTGGCCTAGTGGAGACAGTGACATGATGACGCAGTGACAGGGTGGCCTAGTGGAGACAGTGACATGATGACGCAGTGACAGGGTGGCCTAGTGGAGACAGTGACATGATGACGCAGTGACAGGGTGGCCTAGTGGAGACAGTGACATGATGACGCAGTGACAGGGTGGCCTAGTGGAGACAGTGACATGATGACGCAGTGACAGGGTGGCCTAGTGGAGACAGTGACATGATGACGCAGTGACAGGGTGGCCTAGTGGAGACAGTGACAATGATGACGCAGTGACAGGGTGGCCTAGTGGAGACAGTGACACAATGACGCAGTGACAGGGTGGCCTAGTGGAGACAGTGACATGATGACGCAGTGACAGGGTGGCCTAGTGGAGACAGTGACATAATGACGCAGTGACAGGGTGGCCTAGTGGAGACAGTGACATGATGACACAGTGACAGGGTGGCCTAGTGGAGACAGTGACATGATGACGCAGTGACAGGGTGGCCTAGTGGAGACAGTGACATAATGACGCAGTGACAGGGTGGCCTAGTGGAGACAGTGACACAATGACGCAGTGACAGGGTGGCCTAGTGGAGACAGTGACACAATGACGCAGTGACAGGGTGGCCTAGTGGAGACAGTGACATGATGACGCAGTGACAGGGTGGCCTAGTGGAGACAGTGACATAATGACGCAGTGACAGGGTGGCCTAGTGGAGACAGTGACATGATGACGCAGTGACAGGGTGGCCTAGTGGAGACAGTGACATAATGACGCAGTGACAGGGTGGCCTAGTGGAGACAGTGACATAATGACGCAGTGACAGGGTGGCCTAGTGGAGACAGTGACATGATGACGCAGTGACAGGGTGGCCTAGTGGAGACAGTGACATGATGACGCAGTGACAGGGTGGCCTAGTGGAGACAGTGACATGATGACGCAGTGACAGGGTGGCCTAGTGGAGACAGTGACATGATGACGCAATGACAGGGTGGCCTAGTGGAGACAGTGACATGATGACGCAATGACAGGGTGGCCTAGTGGAGACAGTGACATAATGACGCAATGACAGGGTGGCCTAGTGGAGACAGTGACATAATGACGCAGTGACAGGGTGGCCTAGTGGAGACAGTGACATGATGACGCAGTGACAGGGTGGCCTAGTGGAGACAGTGACATGATGACGCAATGACAGGGTGGCCTAGTGGAGACAGTGACATAATGACGCAATGACAGGGTGGCCTAGTGGAGACAGTGACACAATGACGCAATGACAGGGTGGCCTAGTGGAGACAGTGACACAATGACGCAATGACAGGGTGGCCTAGTGGAGACAGTGACACAATGACGCAGTGACAGGGTGGCCTAGTGGAGACAGTGACACAATGACGCAATGACAGGGTGGCCTAGTGGAGACAGTGACACAATGACGCAATGACAGGGTGGCCTAGTGGAGAGAGTGACACAATGACGCAATGACAGGGTGGCCTAGTGGAGAGTGACATGATGACGCAATGACAGGGTGGCCTAGTGGAGACAGTGACATGATGACGCAATGACAGGGTGGCCTAGTGGAGACAGTGACATAATGACGCAATGACAGGGTGGCCTAGTGGAGACAGTGACACAAAGTATAAAGTTGTAAGGACAGGTGATGGTGTGCCGTGGTGAGTTAGAGATGTCACTCACGGGTTGCAGATGTTGTTGTGTATCAAAGAAGTTGCCGATGTAACTCATGATGTGAAGTTTTTGTGACAGTCTCTCAACCTTCAGCAACTGTCAAAGACAAGCAGAGCAATGTCACATTCTAGAACGTCCTACATATGGTATTGACACAACACTACAGCAAAACTGAGTCAGTCTAATCGAAGTGTTGACAAGTCTAAATAACATGTTACCTAGACAGATTTTACATTGATCATGAACTAATAGCTGTATTCGTAACAGGTTCCTACATAGATAATGAACTACTATGAACTATTGGCTGTTTTCACAAAAGATTTCTACACTGATCAGTGTTCACAAGAGGTTCCTACACTGATCATGAACTATGAACTAGTGACTGTGTTCACAAGAGGTTCCTACATTGATCATGAACTATGAACTAGTGGTTGTGTTCACAAGAGGTTCCTACACTGATCATGAACTATGAACTAGTGACTGTGTTCACAAGAGGTTCCTACATTGATCATGAACTATGAACTAGTGGTTGTGTTCACAAGAGGTTCCTACATTGATCATGAACTATGAACTAGTGGTTGTGTTCACAAGAGGTTCCTACATTGATCATGAACTATGAACTAGTGGTTGTGTTCACAAGAGGTTCCTACACTGATCATGAACTATGAACTAGTGACTGTGTTCACAAGAGGTTCCTACACTGATCATGAACTATGAACTAGTGACAGTGTTCACAAGAGGTTCCTACACTGATCATGAACTATGAACTAGTGACTGTGTTCACAAGAGGTTCCTACACAGATCATGAACTATGAACTAGTGACTGTGTTCACAAGAGGTTCCTACACTGATCATGAACTATGAACTAGTGATAGTGTTCACAAGAGGTTCCTACACTGATCATGAACTATGAACTAGTGACTGTGTTCACAAGAGGTTCCTACACAGATCATGAACTATGAACTAGTGACTGTGTTCACAAGAGGTTCCTACACTGATCATGAACTATGAACTAGTGACAGTGTTCACAAGAGGTTCCTACACTGATCATGAACTATGAACTAGTGACTGTGTTCACAAGAGGTTCCTACACTGATCATGAACTATGAACTAGTGACAGTGTTCACAAGAGGTTCCTACACTGATCATGAACTATGAACTAGTGACTGTGTTCACAAGAGGTTCCTACACTGATCATGAACTATGAACTAGTGACTGTGTTCACAAGAGGTTCCTACACTGATCATGAACTATGAACTAGTGACTGTGTTCACAAGAGGTTCCTACACTGATCATGAACTATGAACTAGTGACTGTGTTCACAAGAGGTTCCTACACTGATCATGAACTATGAACTAGTGACTGTGTTCACAAGAGGTTCCTACACTGATCATGAACTATGAACTAGTGACTGTGTTCACAAGAGGTTCCTACACTGATCATGAACTATGAACTAGTGACTGTGTTCACAAGAGGTTCCTACACTGATCATGAACTTGTCCTCATCAGACAGGATGTCAATTGGCTTCTTGTCGCGCTCATAGTCACGGTACAGTTTAATCTCCTGGTCGTTGGGGATGACACGCTGGAGGATCTCCACCTTCTCCAGTGACAACGTCTTCAGATCCAGACTGAAATACACGGATTATCAGTGAGGATCATCAGTGAGGATTATCAGTGAGGATTATCAGTGAGGATCATCAGTGAGGATCATCAGTGAGGATTATCAGTGAGGATCATCAGTGAGGATCACCAATAAAATACATGCTCATGAAACAGCATGTTCACAAAGACTGTCATCTCACAAAAACATACTGAGAGATAATCTCAAAAGACCATTAACAAAATCTGTTATTACAGATAACATATTAACATGATTTCTAGTCTAAAAGCAAACTATTTTAAACACCTGTGCAGTGCAGATCATTTGTCTAAAAACATATTGATTTTCGAGGATATTGGCGCATAAGAAGTTATTATTATTATTATTATTATATTCACAAAGGTTATTTGGGATATGAATAAATTAAAATCTTCTGTGGAAGACAGTTAATTATTAAAACATCACACATATCAGCCTTACCTATTAATGGCCCGGATCAGCTGTTCATTGGTAAAGTCTATTTTTCGTCTTGTAATAGCTGTGAAAAAGGAAGGCAGAAAATGAGATGACGACGCATCAAACTGCCAGCAATGTCAGTATAGCAAGGTCCCTACGTGTTTAGACTGTACAATACAAACTCAACAATCAAACATGTTATTCTGAGTGTATTCTGTGTGCCTGGAATGATAACTGCCTGGGACATATTCAATGAAAATATTTAGTGAAACAGAGCATACAGTATACATTCAATTATTGTAATAACCGTTTCCATTCCGTCATGTATTTTGTATTATATTTATGATTATTTGAGAAATGTAGCCTTTATTAGTTTTCCAAATTATATTTTATCAATGCCATGTGTGTCTGTAATTTCTCAATGGACTATGAATTAACTTTAAATAAATAAAACTAAAATGTAGACAAAACGATGACTCCATCAGATGGTTTACACGATTGTCTTCAATTGTAATTTACTGTCACTTCAAATACAATTATACATGTATCTAGGTGGATGTGGATTACACACACATTGAAGACATCCTTACCGACATTCCTGATTCTGTTGGGGTCAAGTAGCGAGACTGTCTCGGGGCGTTTACTGGCCCGCCGGGAGAAGGTAGGGGTGCCATCAGCCATGTCGTCGGAGGCAACCTCACCCCCACCCAGTTTGAACTCCTCCTCAAAGCGTGGGAAGTCTATCACCTGCAACGAGTGTCACTGCTTCAGTTAGACGTGTCACACACAAAGGACATGTCTCACTGGGTTGCCCACATGTTGGTGGCTTTGAGCAGTGTCGTTGTACAAAATCAATGTTTGTCAATGTTTTTCAGGCAACACTTTGTCGCATGATAACACACGATTATATATTGTGCACATTTTTATGATTGATAATCACTGCGATTTGTCTTTTTTAACTCTAATCATTCCCGCTTTGATGAAAGGTTTTCACTGACAATGAACTCAAAACTGGGGTAAACTGTTACATCAAACACAACCAAATTGAATTGTTCACGTCCTCATTTGCAAACCTGCGATTTACCTGCTGTTGTCTGCAATAAGTGCTGCACGAGCAGTCAACAAATTGAACAACAATTGCTTGTGTAAACTAGCAGTAACAAGTTGTCTCTTTCATTTTAAACCCAGACTCCTGCCAGAATGATTCCATTTTGTGTAAAATTTGCATATATGTATAATTACAAATAACAACATAACTAACATTAACATATTTTATATGTTTATATATTTAGTCACACTGAAATATGCCATAGTTAGCTCAATTTTGATGTTACCATTGGTGAGACATGTATACATAGCAAAGTACAACCGTGTGGAGAAACATGTGATTTACCTTGTACAGTCTCTCATCGTTGAGGTCTGGGACATGTGACATACCTTGTACAGTCTCTCATCGTCGAGATCTGAGACATGTGACTTACCTTGTACAGTCTCTCATCGTTGAGGTCTGGGACATGTGACTTACCTTTTACAGTCTCTAATCATCGAGATCTGAGACACGTGACTTACCTTGTACAGTCTCTAATCATCGAGATCTGAGACACGTGACTTACCTTGTACAGTCTCTCATCGTTGAGGTCTGGGACATGTGACTTACCTTTTACAGTCTCTCATCGTTGAGGTCTGAGACATGTGACTTACCTTGTACAGTCTCTCATCATCGAGATCTGAGACATGTGACTTACCTTGTACAGTCTCTCATCGTTGAGGTCTGAGACATGTGACTTACCTTGTACAGTCTCTCATCATCGAGATCTGAGACATGTGACTTACCTTGTACAGTCTCTCATCGTTGAGGTCTGAGACATGTGACTTACCTTGTACAGTCTCTCATCGTCGAGGTCTGAGACATGTGACTTACCTTGTACAGTCTCTCATCATCAAGATCTGAGACACGTGACTTACCTTGTACAGTCTCTCATCGTCGAGGTCTGAGACATGTGACTTACCTTGTACAGTCTCTCATCGTCGAGGTCTGAGACATGTGACTTACCTTGTACAGTCTCTCATCGTTGAGGTCTGAGACATGTGACTTACCTTGTACAGTCTCTCATCATCGAGATCTGAGACACGTGACTTACCTTGTACAGTCTCTCATCGTCGAGGTCTGAGACATGTGACTTACCTTGTACAGTCTCTCATCGTCGAGGTCTGAGACATGTGACTTACCTTGTACAGTCTCTCATCGTTGAGGTCTGAGACATGTGACTTACCTTGTACAGTCTCTCATCATCGAGAACTGAGACACGTGGCTTACCTTGTACAGTCTCTCATCATCGAGATCTGAGACACGTGACTTACCTTGTACAGTCTCTCATCATCGAGATCTGAGACACGTGACTTACCTTGTACAGTCTCTCATCGTTGAGGTCTGAGACATGTGACTTACCTTGTACAGTCTCTCATCATCGAGATCTGAGACACGTGACTTACCTTGTACAGTCTCTCATCATCGAGGTCTGAGACATGTGACTTACCTTGTACAGTCTCTCATCATCGAGATCTGAGACATGTGACTTACCTTGTACAGTCTCTCATCATCGAGATCTGAGACATGTGACTTACCTTGTACAGTCTCTCATCGTTGAGGTCTGAGACATGTGACTTACCTTGTACAGTCTCTCATCATCGAGGTCTGAGACATGTGACTTACCTTGTACAGTCTCTCATCATCAAGATCTGAGACATGTGACTTACCTTGTACAGTCTCTCATCATCGAGATCTGAGACATGTGACTTACCTTGTACAGTCTCTCATCGTTGAGGTCTGAGACATGTGACTTACCTTGTACAGTCTCTCATCGTCGAGGTCTGAGACATGTGACTTACCTTGTACAGTCTCTCATCATCAAGATCTGAGACACGTGACTTACCTTGTACAGTCTCTCATCGTCGAGGTCTGAGACATGTGACTTACCTTGTACAGTCTCTCATCGTCGAGGTCTGAGACATGTGACTTACCTTGTACAGTCTCTCATCGTCGAGGTCTGAGACATGTGACTTACCTTGTACAGTCTCTCATCATCGAGGTCTGAGACATGTGACTTACCTTGTACAGTCTCTCATCATCGAGGTCTGAGACATGTGACTTACCTTGTACAGTCTCTCATCATCGAGATCTGAGACACGTGACATACCTTGTACAGTCTCTCATCATCGAGATCTGAGACATGTGACTTACCTTGTACAGTCTCTCATCGTCGAGGTCTGAGACATGCGACTTACCTTGTACAGTCTCTCATCATCGAGGTCTGAGACATGTGACTTACCTTGTACAGTCTCTCATCGTCGAGGTCTGAGACATGTGACTTACCTTGTACAGTCTCTCATCGTCGAGGTCTGAGACAGTGACTTACCTTGTACAGTCTCTCATCGTCGAGGTCTGAGACATGTGACTTACCTTGTACAGTCTCTCATCGTCGAGGTCTGAGACAAGTGACTTACCTTGTACAGTCTCTCATCGTCGAGGTCTGAGACATGTGACTTACCTTGTACAGTCTCTCATCGTCGAGGTCTGAGACATGTGACTTACCTTGTACAGTCTCTCATCGTCGAGGTCTGAGACAGTGACTTACCTTGTACAGTCTCTCGTCGTCGAGGTCTGAGACATGTGACTTACCTTGTACAGTCTCTATCGTCAAGGTCTGAGAAGACAGTTCCCTTCACCTGGTTTGGTTTCATGGCGACCCAGTTGAGTACAGGCAGACGGTAGCGAGGCTGGATCTTCTTCTTTATGGGCAAACCTGTCAGTATCAAGTCCAGAGGACGGCTCAGAGCGGCTTACATTTTACTCACTGGCAGATATGTTTAATAATTATCAAGCACTATTTTGATCTGTCCGGGAATCATCCAGCCACTGCGTAAGTAATGCACAATGACTGTTCATGCGCAACTATCCACCACTGTCTACAGGCAGGTGCTCATTCACACAGCTGAGGGAACTGTAGCAACACAGAGTGAACACACTGGCCCAAGATTCGACGTGACACTACAACACAGGATTCTAACCGGTGTTGTCTAGATTGTTCTAGCCACTGAGCTACTAGGGCCCATAGTCTACCAGGGTCTACAGTCCACTGAGCTACTAGGGTCCATAGTCTACCAGGGTCTATAGTTCACTGAGCTACTAGGGCCCATAGTCTACCAGGGTCTATAGTTCACTGAGCTACTAGGGTCCATAGTCTACCAGGGTCTATAGTTCACTGAGCTACTAGGGTCCATAGTCTACCAGGGTCTATAGTTCACTGAGCTACTAGGGCCCATAGTCTACCAGGGTCTATAGTTCACTGAGCTACTAGGGTCCATAGTCTACCAGGGTCTATAGTTCACTGAGCTACTAGGGCCCATAGTCTACCAGGGTCTATAGTTCACTGAGCTACTAGGGTCCATAGTCTACCAGGGTCTATAGTTCACTGAGCTACTAGGGTCCATAGTCTACCAGGGTCTATAGTTCACTGAGCTACTAGGGCCCATAGTCTACCAGGGTCTATAGTTCACTGAGCTACTAGGGCCCATAGTCTACCAGGGTCTATAGTTCACTGAGCTACTAGGGTCCATAGTCTACCAGGGTCTATAGTTCACTGAGCTACTAGGGCCCATAGTCTACCAGGGTCTATAGTTCACTGAGCTACTAGGGTCCATAGTCTACCAGGGTCTATAGTTCACTGAGCTACTAGGGTCCATAGTCTACCAGGGTCTATAGTTCACTGAGCTACTAGGGCCCATAGTCTACCAGGGTCTATAGTTCACTGAGCTACTAGGGTCCATAGTCTACCAGGGTCTATAGTTCACTGAGCTACTAGGGTCCATAGTCTACCAGGGTCTATAGTTCACTGAGCTACTAGGGCCCATAGTCTACCAGGGTCTATAGTTCACTGAGCTACTAGGGTCCATAGTCTACCAGGGTCTATAGTTCACTGAGCTACTAGGGTCCATAGTCTACCAGGGTCTATAGTTCACTGAGCTACTAGGGCCCATAGTCTACCAGGGTCTATAGTTCACTGAGCTACTAGGGTCCATAGTCTACCAGGGTCTATAGTTCACTGAGCTACTAGGGCCCATAGTCTACCAGGGTCTATAGTTCACTGAGCTACTAGGGTCCATAGTCTACCAGGGTCTATAGTTCACTGAGCTACTAGGGCCCATAGTCTACCAGGGTCTATAGTTCACTGAGCTACTAGGGCCCATAGTCTACCAGGGTCTATAGTTCACTGAGCTACTAGGGCCCATAGTCTACCAGGGTCTATAGTTCACTGAGCTACTAGGGCCCATAGTCTACCAGGGTCTATAGTTCACTGAGCTACTAGGGTCCATAGTCTACCAGGGTCTATAGTTCACTGAGCTACTAGGGCCCATAGTCTACCAGGGTCTATAGTTCACTGAGCTACTAGGGCCCATAGTCTACCAGGGTCTATAGTTCACTGAGCTACTAGGGTCCATAGTCTACCAGGGTCTATAGTTCACTGAGCTACTAGGGCCCATAGTCTACCAGGGTCTACAGTCCACTGAGCTACTAGGGTCCATAGTCTACCAGGGTCTACAGTCCACTGAGCTACTAGGATCCATAGTCTACCAGGGTCTATAGTCCACTGAGCTACTAGGGTCCATAGTCTACCAGGGTCTATAGTTCACTGAGCTACTAGGGTCCATAGTCTACCAGGGTCTATAGTTCACTGAGCTACTAGGGTCCATAGTCTACCAGGGTCTATAGTCCACTGAGCTACTAGGGTCCACAGTGTACTAGTGTCTATAGTCTACCAGGGTCTATAGTCCACTGAGCTACTAGGGCCCATAGTCTACCAGGGTCTACAGTCCACTGAGCTACTAGGATCCATAGTCTACCAGGGTCTATAGTCCACTGAGCTACTAGGGTCCATAGTCTACCAGGGTCTATAGTTCACTGAGCTACTAGGGTCCATAGTCTACCAGGGTCTATAGTTCACTGAGCTACTAGGGTCCATAGTCTACCAGGGTCTATAGTCCACTGAGCTACTAGGGTCCATAGTCTACCAGGGTCTATAGTCCACTGAGCTACTAGGGCCCATAGTCTACCAGGGTCTACAGTCCACTGAGCTACTAGGATCCATAGTCTACCAGGGTCTATAGTTCACTGAGCTACTAGGGCCCATAGTCTACCAGGGTCTATAGTCCACTGAGCTACTAGGGTCCATAGTCTACCAGGGTCTATAGTTCACTGAGCTACTAGGGTCCATAGTCTACCAGGGTCTACAGTCCACTGAGCTACTAGGGTCCATAGTCTACCAGGGTCTATAGTTCACTGAGCTACTAGGATCCATAGTCTACCAGGGTCTATAGTCCACTGAGCTACTAGGGTCCATAGTCTACCAGGGTCTATAGTTCACTGAGCTACTAGGGTCCATAGTCTACCAGGGTCTATAGTTCACTGAGCTACTAGGGTCCATAGTCTACCAGGGTCTACAGTCCACTGAGCTACTAGGGTCCACAGTGTACTAGTGTCTATAGTCTACCAGGGTCTATAGTCCACTGAGCTACTAGGGCCCATAGTCTACCAGGGTCTACAGTTCACTGAGCTACTAGGGTCCATAGTCTACCAGGGTCTACAGTCCACTGAGCTACTAGGATCCATAGTCTACCAGGGTCTATAGTCCACTGAGCTACTAGGGTCCATAGTCTACCAGGGTCTATAGTTCACTGAGCTACTAGGGTCCATAGTCTACCAGGGTCTATAGTTCACTGAGCTACTAGGGTCCATAGTCTACCAGGGTCTATAGTCCACTGAGCTACTAGGGTCCATAGTCTACCAGGGTCTATAGTCCACTGAGCTACTAGGGTCCATAGTTTACTAGGGTCTATAGTTTACTAGGGTCCATAGTTACTTTAAGACACTTCTTCAACTGAGCTTTGTCCCCTGTCACATCTCAAATTCATTACATTTAAGAGGAGGGGTTGTTCCTAAATTTGAAATTGTTTCTGTGATATTTTGTTCTTAAAACTATAATAAATATGTTGAAAATATAGTGCTCCTCAAATTGTACTTTGTTACTTTATTAATATCGTAACAAAATTGCAATTTGAAAGTTTCCATTCATCAACATATTGAGTGGTAAACAAAGCAACTTGGTTTGGAGGAAGCTGCATCAACCAAGCCACATTAATGCGAGCGTGAGAATCCACTTTCACCCACTCACCTGGGACCTGTCCAGGGCACCAGGCATCCCCGGGGGTGGGGGTGGAGCCATCGTACCAGGCAGTGAAGGAGGTGGGGGAGGGTGGGGCATACCCGCCATGGGGGGTGGAGGGGGTGGAATGGGGGCGGAGGGTGGGGGAGCACTGGGCGTCTTCGATGGGCTCACTGTCGTACCTGCAACGTGTAAGAAGATCACATCAGACACTTCTCATGCATGTATGTCCGTGGGAAAACTGGTACTCCGCAGGGAACATGTACTGGATTGCTTCAGATCTAATCTAGGCAAATTGAGATATATTTTAAAACCAATTAAATGAGTTATAGCAACAATACACAGATGTGTGAAAAAAATCCAAATTAAAAAACAGCGAAACTAAACAGCACGAGTGTTTTGGAATGACAGGTGACGGACGACCCACGACTTACTCTTGATGTTGGAGCGCATTGTCTCCAGGTCTCGTAGCTGTTGCTCCAGCTGCTCCTGGGTCTGCTTCGACTCCGCCGTCGTCTCAGACAGTGTCTTCTGGAGCTCTCTCATCTGGGTCTCCTGCTTCTCACACAACTCCTGACAACACAATGTCTCAGGTTTCTCACACAACTCCTGACAACACAAAGTCTCAGGTATCTCACACAACTCCTGACAACACAATGTCTCAGGTTTCTCACACAACTCCTGACAACACAAAGTCTCAGGTTCCTCACACTACTCCTGACAACACAGTCTCAGGTTTCTCACACAACTCCTGACAACACAAAGTCTCAGGTTTCTCACACAACTCCTGACAACACAAAGTCTCAGGTATCTCACACAACTCCTGACAACACAATGTCTCAGGTTTCTCACACAACTCCTGACAACACAAAGTCTCAGGTTCCTCACACTACTCCTGACAACACAGTCTCAGGTTTCTCACACAACTCCTGACAACACAAAGTCTCAGGTTTCTCACACAACTCCTGACAACACAAAGTCTCAGGTCCCTCACACAACTCCTGACAACACAGTCTCAGGTCCCTCACACAACTCCTGACAACACAGTCTCAGGTTTCTCACACAACTCCTGACAACACAAAGTCTCAGGTTTCTCACACAACTCCTGACAACACAGTCTCAGGTTTCTCACACAACTCCTGACAACACAAAGTCTCAGGTATCTCACACAACTCCTTACAACTGACAACTCATGTTAACACAAACTATGCTAACTTTATAACTTTATCTATCTCCGTAGAGGAAATAGATTCTTAGGGTTATAATAATAATTTCCTTTTCTGAAACTATACTATCTTTCTAATGTACATTTCCTTCAAGACAGGGGCTTTTACATTTTGTATCTGTCAATCTTGTGATTTTTCCTCTAAACTTTGGCAGACAACATCATAAACTACATTTATCTAGGGAGACTGTCAACTTCACAAAGTAAGTTTATTTACCTGAAGTCTGTCGACTTCATTCAGGGCTTCAGATAAACCTTTCTCCAGCTCAGCTGAAAGAAAGCAATAATAATATCATACATAACATTAATATTATGTTACCAGGAAAAACAATAAAATAATAAAAATACGAAGACAAAGAGCACAGGTAGAAGGGAAGCCACTTTTAAAACTGTTTTTATATTATTATTTTCAAACAGAAACATACCCAAGGAGTGTCAGTTAAAGGTGGACAGAGATTTGTGAACATTTTACAAGTGGCAACAGTAAGAATATTCTTGATCATTTGGCACCATCACCTTAGAAACCTATGTGATCATTTCAAATCTAACTACACCCAGCAAGATTTCTAAATAAAATGTGTACACAGATTTTTATACTGAGACAAGACTACAATTATTAATTAAAATCCTGTATATTATACACACATTTGGACGGGTGTCACCTAGCAGAGGCTAGAGCAAGCTAAGTGTGTCACCTAGCAGAGGCTAGAGCAAGCTAAGTGTGTCACCTAGCAGAGGCTAGAGCAAGCTAAGTGTGTCACCTAGCAGAGGCTAGAGCAAGCTAAGTGTGTCACCTAGCAGAGGCTAGAGCAAGCTAAGTGGTGTCACCTAGCAGAGGCTAGAGCAAGCTAAGGGTGTCACCTAGCAGAGGCTAGAGCAAGCTAAGGGTGTCACCTAGCAGAGGCTAGAGCAAGCTAAGGGTGTCACCTAGCAGAGGCTAGAGCAAGCTAAGTGTGTCACCTAGCAGAGGCTAGAGCAAGCTAAGTGTGTCACCTAGCAGAGGCTAGAGCAAGCCAAGGGTGTCACCCAGCAGAGGCTAGTGTCCAGCAGGCTGAAAGCTAAGTGTGTCACCTAGCAGAGGCTAGAGCAAGCTAAGGGTGTCACCAAGCAGAGGCTAGAGCAAGCTAAGGGTGTCACCAAGCAGAGGCTAGAGCAAGCTAAGTGTGTCACCAAGCAGAGGCTAGAGCAAGCCAAGGGTGTCACCCAGCAGAGGCTAGAGCAAGCTAAGTGTGTCACCCAGCAGAGGCTAGAGCAAGCTAAGGGTGTCACCAAGCAGAGGCTAGAGCAAGCTAAGTGTGTCACCAAGCAGAGGCTAGAGCAAGCTAAGTGTGTCACCTAGCAGAGGCTAGAGCAAGCTAAGTGTGTCACCTAGCAGAGGCTAGAGCAAGCTAAGTGTGTCACCTAGCAGAGGCTAGAGCAAGCTAAGTGTGTCACCTAGCAGAGGCTAGAGCAAGCTAAGTGTGTCACCTAGCAGAGGCTAGAGCAAGCTAAGTGTGTCACCTAGCAGAGGCTAGAGCAAGCTAAGTGTGTCACCTAGCAGAGGCTAGAGCAAGCTAATGGTGTCACCTAGCAGAGGCTAGAGCAAGCTAAGTGTGTCACCTAGCAGAGGCTAGAGCAAGCTAAGGTGTCACCTAGCAGAGGCTAGAGCAAGCTAAGTGGTGTCACCTAGCAGAGGCTAGAGCAAGCTAAGGTGTCACCTAGCAGAGGCTAGAGCAAGCTAAGTGTGTCACCTAGCAGAGGCTAGAGCAAGCTAAGTGTGTCACCTAGCAGAGGCTAGAGCAAGCTAAGTGTGTCACCTAGCAGAGGCTAGAGCAAGCTAAGTGTGTCACCTAGCAGAGGCTAGAGCAAGCTAAGTGTGTCACCTAGCAGAGGCTAGAGCAAGCTAAGTGTGTCACCTAGCAGAGGCTAGAGCAAGCTAAGTGTGTCACCTAGCAGAGGCTAGAGCAAGCTAAGTGTGTCACCTAGCAGAGGCTAGAGCAAGCTAAGTGTGTCACCTAGCAGAGGCTAGAGCAAGCTAAGTGTGTCACCTAGCAGAGGCTAGAGCAAGCTAAGGGTGTCACCTAGCAGAGGCTAGAGCAAGCTAAGTGTGTCACCTAGCAGAGGCTAGAGCAAGCTAAGTGTGTCACCTAGCAGAGGCTAGAGCAAGCTAAGTGTGTCACCTAGCAGAGGCTAGAGCAAGCTAAGTGTGTCACCTAGCAGAGGCTAGAGCAAGCTAAGTGTGTCACCTAGCAGAGGCTAGAGCAAGCTAAGTGTGTCACCTAGCAGAGGCTAGAGCAAGCTAAGTGTGTCACCTAGCAGAGGCTAGAGCAAGCTAAGTGTGTCACCTAGCAGAGGCTAGAGCAAGCTAAGGGTGTCACCTAGCAGAGGCTAGAGCAAGCTAAGGGTGTCACCTAGCAGAGGCTAGAGCAAGCTAAGTGTGTCACCTAGCAGAGGCTAGAGCAAGCTAAGTGTGTCACCTAGCAGAGGCTAGAGCAAGCTAAGTGTGTCACCTAGCAGAGGCTAGAGCAAGCTAAGTGTGTCACCTAGCAGAGGCTAGAGCAAGCTAAGGTGTCACCTAGCAGAGGCTAGAGCAAGCTAAGTGTGTCACCTAGCAGAGGCTAGAGCAAGCTAATGGTGTCACCTAGCAGAGGCTAGAGCAAGCTAAGGGTGTCACCTAGCAGAGGCTAGAGCAAGCTAAGTGTGTCACCTAGCAGAGGCTAGAGCAAGCTAAGTGTGTCACCTAGCAGAGGCTAGAGCAAGCTAAGTGTGTCACCTAGCAGAGGCTAGAGCAAGCTAAGGGTGTCACCTAGCAGAGGCTAGAGCAAGCTAAGTGTGTCACCTAGCAGAGGCTAGAGCAAGCTAAGGGTGTCACCTAGCAGAGGCTAGAGCAAGCTAAGGGTGTCACCTAGCAGAGGCTAGAGCAAGCTAAGGGTGTCACCTAGCAGAGGCTAGAGCAAGCTAAGTGTGTCACCTAGCAGAGGCTAGAGCAAGCTAAGGGTGTCACCTAGCAGAGGCTAGAGCAAGCTAAGTGTGTCACCTAGCAGAGGCTAGAGCAAGCTAAGGGTGTCACCTAGCAGAGGCTAGAGCAAGCTAAGGGTGTCACCTAGCAGAGGCTAGAGCAAGCTAAGTGTGTCACCTAGCAGAGGCTAGAGCAAGCTAAGGTGTCACCTAGCAGAGGCTAGAGCAAGCTAAGGGTGTCACCTAGCAGAGGCTAGAGCAAGCTAAGTGTGTCACCTAGCAGAGGCTAGAGCAAGCTAAGTGTGTCACCTGCAGAGGCTAGAGCAAGCTAAGGGTGTCACCCAGCAGAGGCTAGAGCAAGCTAAGTGTGTCACCTAGCAGAGGCTAGAGCAAGCTAAGTGTGTCACCTAGCAGAGGCTAGAGCAAGCTAAGGGTGTCACCTAGCAGAGGCTAGAGCAAGCTAAGTGTGTCACCTAGCAGAGGCTAGAGCAAGCTAAGTGTGTCACCCGCAGAGGCTAGAGCAAGTCAGGCTGATCTGGAAGCAGTATGCTGAGGTCTTCACCCAACCACGGGACATTACTACACAATAATGATGATAATATTATAGTTGTTTTGGTTACAGACAATAACAGTGACAGAAGGAGTAGAACTCACCGATCTTGGCCACGGCCTCCTCCTCTATTTCCTGAGCTCGTTCGTTGGCCTGAAACAGTATCAGACCAGACGGGTGACAAAATGTCCTGTCTTGTTTCCTCAAAGAATACAGACAACTTGTTATATTCTAACACGACAAACACCTGGCAGAACTTTCTAAATACACCTACAACTGAAAGAACTAAAATCAAATAAATGTAAGCCCAATATTATCACCCTATATTTATGACAACAAATTACATCTATAAGTTTTGCTACAGAAAATACTAAACTTTTTTATCAGGAAATATTAAATGACTCTTGAAAGTTTTAGATATGTATAGGAATTGTTATTGCAAAACACAGGATTGTTGAATTGGAAATAAAATAATGGAAATATACAGAAACAGGCGTCCTGAGGGGACAGACATACGTGAGAGAGAGCTTCCTCCAAGTCGGCCACTTGTTCGAGGGCAGCGTTCTTTGTGTCAGAGTCCTCCAGGAGACTCGCCACGTCTATCTTGTTGTCCAGGTACGCATTCACCTGGACGCACAGGCGGTCACTCTCCGTCACACGCAGCTTCTGCAACATGACACGTCAGGTGTAATTATGACAAGTAGACATGACGGTCTCTTTTTAGTGAAAAGTTATGTCTAGTTTAAATGAAATGAATTGATCAAGCATCACATTATATATTTATATTATTTTTGTGCTGTAAATAAAATAAATAAACATGATATAATTATTGTGTAATCATACATATAACAGTTAATTGAGAGAGAGGTGCCTCACCTCGAGATAGTCATTCAGACCCAGCAGTGTGAACTCATGCTGGAGATGGACCCGGAAGTTCATGTCTTCTACGGAGTGCACCATGATGTTGATGAACTGCATGCACGCCACCTACAGGACACAAACAACATCACACTTAACACTTACACCTGACAGCAGGCTGGAACAACTCCCACGGGTATGGCATAATTAAAATATATTTGAGCTCCCTTATACAGGAGTGGAAGTTTAACTCGTATTATTTTTATAGCTCTCCCTCTAGTTACTCTCTGTTCTACGGTCAACTGTCCCTGCTGTGTCCCTGCTGTGTCCCTGCTGTGTCCCTGCTGTACATCTCTGGCAGTCTGCACACACCTGTCCTTATCAACTGGCCTGCAGCACTCTGCACCATCGCACTTCTTAGTTATTTTCTACTTAATCAAGAGTGCATCCTGATCATTTTGAGGAAAATACATGTAGTGCATTTCGTACACAATACACTACTGCAACATTTGCATTATAAAACCTCTCTATGTTTCCTGGGTGTTACCTAGTTCCAGTAAATAAGCAGCTTACTTCCTGGCCATGTTATGTCTAAACACATTGCAACATTGGCAAGAGGCCAGCAGAGATGCACTCACCATGAAGTCTATGTGGAACTCATCGTAGTTCTTGAAGTAGTGCATGAGTGTCTCAAAGCGATGCTTCTCACTGCAAACCTGCGACACACGACAGAGTCAACATCAGTCTCACACATCCAGGTAGAGAATGTCGCCACTGTCTCACTTCATAGTCAGCTGTACATAAACATCACGGAGCATGTCAGGAGACAGCAAATAGAGACTGGCACCTGTCGATGGGACATAACAAAGGGCAGTGGTCCTTGTTACAAATCAAAGCCTATCACCACAAGATACAGTAGTTCATTTATCCTTCTCCAGTTTTCTGCTACATTTCGTCAGTCATCTGATCTGGCACGTTTGTTAATCCATCTCTCTAGCTTATGTTGCTGATTCACATGTCCCGGTCACTTTGTCACTTCATCTGGTACACTGGTTGTCCTACAATACAGTGGTGGACAGGAGACAAGATGCTGGTTGTTGTCATGACTCACTCACCTCCTTGAAGTTACTGAAGGAGTCGAGTATGACTGTGTGACCCCCACTGACTAGACAGACTGCCGCCAACAACTCCAGCACCAATGCCTTCGTTCTGTCAACAACAACATGACAACAACATGACAACAACATGACAACAACAACATGACAGACTGTCAGCAATAACTGTTTTCATTCTGTGAAGAACAAACATTGCACCATTAATGTTTCACAAGAATATGTTGAAGCCAGCATTCCTTGTGTTGTTGATCGGATGAGATGGGATACATCACTGTTTCACGTCCACATTTGCAAAAGATAAATATCATGCCAGTAGTACTGAAAACAGACACATTGTCACAGGTTTACGCACCCTAATGTTTTTTAAGGCAAAAAGAAACATATGACTGCAAGATGGTAATTTCTTTAAAAATTTGTGGGTAAAAAATTAATGTGGGTCTATCTTGCATGTGACAAAACAAACCCGGGGACACACTACACTTACCTGTAGCTCTTGTGGTTGAGACTCAATGCTATACTGTTGATTGCTTGTTTGTGAGCAAACACCAGGTTGAAGCCATACTGCAAGAGTAGACAGCGACACGGTCAGCAACTGGACATGCTGGACATATCCACAAAACATATCATCCACCAAAAACCTAGTTGAGACTGGCATAGTGCTGTCACAGAGTTGAGGTAAGTGTTTGCAACAAACCATGTTACCTCATGTTGTTGACTGATGAATTAACAATGTATTTGTCTGTCAGATAACAACACCGAGAGAGTAATTAGCAGGTAAACAATTAATGAGTTGTGAAACATTTCATGTTCTATTTGAGCTCATTACACACGTGGCTGCATCTGACATGTTCTTTACCAAACACATCCATAAGTTTCTGGACAATTATCAACCATAAATATGTAAAATCATCAGATTAAAGTACAGTTAAGTGTTTAACTCCCAACTCTGCCCACTTTCACTTCAAATTAAACAATACATAAAACAGTACACTTTATGATGTTTTATAAGTAAAAAGGAGGTAATGTAAAATGGCAATATATATATATATATATATATATATATATATATATATATAAGCATATTGTGGAGAAAATATGTATTTAATCAAACAGTCACCCACCTGGTGATTCATGATGGCGCGTAGACACATGATGCAGACGTGGACATCGTCTGTTGCTTCTCCGAAGTTCATCTTTGAGTTTGACTGTTTCATTCGGGGCCGTCGCTGTCGGGAGGCGGAGGATGACAGCGAGCCGTACCCAGCCGACTTGTTTCGACTCCGCATGCTACTACTACTGCTCCATGTCCCATCGTTGTCAACAGAGCCCTCTAGTGCCTCGTCCTCGATCATCTGCCGCCTGGTGACAACATCAGAGATTACATCAAGTTAAACATTTGTTCTTCACTCGTTTTATTTCTGAATAATTTAGTGAAAATAAAACCTAACTAACATCAATAAAATTAATGTCTAATTTGTTATTCATGGTGAATTTATTAGACAAATCATTTGGTTATTTCTGACTGAATGCACGTGAAAAATCTGCTAATGGTCCTCATTGATGAACTGACCTCATGACTACCTGTGCCTACAATGACACTGAGACCCTGATGGTCACTTGAGAGAAACTTACCTCACTTGGTAACTTACCTCATGACTATCTGTGTGTAAGAGAGGTAGTCTATGAGCACCTCAAGACCCTGGTAATTCCTTCTTTTGGGGAAGAAAGTCATGCACCTCAAGACCCTGGTAACTTACCTCATGACTATCTGTGTGTAAGAGAGGTAGTCTATGAGCACCTCAAGACCCTGGTAACTTACCTCATGACTATCTGTGTGTAAGAGAGGTAGTCTATGAGCACCTCAAGACCCTGGTAACTTACCTCATGACTATCTGTGTGTAAGAGAGGTAGTCTATGAGCACCTCAAGACCCTGGTGTTCTTCATTGAGAAACTCACGCACCCATCTGAAACATGACACAACCGTGAGAACCCTGTCACACTGACGGTGATGATTTGATTCTGTCATTAGCTGTTGACCCAGCACCTGTGTCACTAGTTGTGTGACATGTCAAACAATCTGTGACATCGTTAATATGGCTTAGTGATTTGAGAGTGACCAACCCCTCCACTTGGCCTGAGTTTGGATGCAATAAAGTTTACCTAATTGCTGTTGTTAAGTGTCAGAAGTATGACACAAATTAACAGTTTATACTGATATTATATACAAGAACAAGGAATATGCATTATGTTGTAAACTTGTTATTCTATGATGCAACATGTTGCCAAATGTGTGCAATCATTTTCAAAACTTCATTGTTGTTACATGTTTTTGTCCACATGCCACCTCGCCATGTTGACACTCACTCTATGTTGAACTCACTCTATGTTGACACTCACTCTATGTTGACACTCACTCTATGTTGATACTCACTCTATGTTGATACTCACTCTATGTTGATACTCACTCTATGTTGATACTTACTCTATGTTGATACTCACTCTCTGCTGATACTCACTCTATGCTGATACTCACTCTATGTTGATACTCACTCTATGTTGATACTCACTCTATGTTGATACTCACTCTATGTTGATACTCACTCTATGTTGATACTCACTCTATGCTGATACTCACTCTATGTTGATACTCACTCTATGTTGATACTCACTCTATGTTGATACTCACTCTATGTTGATACTCACTCTATGCTGATACTTACTCTATGTTGATACTCACTCTATATGATTAGTTCGTAATGAGATCTCAAGGTCTCTCAGGGTTTGTGTCGATGTAGAATCGCCCAGCATCCGACGTAACTGGAATTAGGTGAACAACAAAATATACCAGGTAACACCACTTGTGCAGTAAGTCTCCCATTGCACGGGTGGGGAGTAGTTTGTCCTGTTTAGATAACATGTCAGAAGTCACTGGCTGTGTGGGATCTTTTACTTCTCCAGCAGACCTCAGCTGGAAGGGTCAATGACTTGTAAGTCTGCTCTGTAAGTCACTGCAGGAGGGGTGCACAACATTGCCTTAGTTTCAACTTTGGTCATCTCAACTAAGCCTGACATTCTACTCCTAAGCAATGACGAGTCTCACTGGTCTTGTCACCAGGTGTCGTTGTTGTCATTATAACATCAGTTGTCACGGTACAGTTTTGATGACACACAGATGAATTAAGTATAGTCTGCCGTGTGTGCTACATATGGCACAAGCGTGTGTAGAAAGGTGAGTCAGCAGCGACAGTGGACAAAGGTGGCACTCGAGTGGCACTATGCTGTGTGCTTGTGTTAGACAATGTGTGAGCGGTGGTTGAAGCAGGAACAGTGAAAGGCCTGGCATCTGTGAAAGTGTTTACAATTGCAAGATGTCCACAATAACATGCTTATAAGGTTAGAGTATTTAGAAATAATTTATGAAATTTTATGTAAATTGTCTAACTAGGGCATTATTATATGTTAAGTGGACTCGGCACTATAATGTAATATTAGTTATTATTTTATTAACTCTGTTTATTTTTCTCTTAGAAACGATGCACTTACAAATGCACATACATGCACCATGCGTACATGTGAAAAGTATGTGGGAAACTTATTCATGAAAAA
Organism: Ridgeia piscesae; assembly: GCA_025642075.2. NCBI lineage: Eukaryota > Metazoa > Annelida > Polychaeta > Sabellida > Siboglinidae > Ridgeia > Ridgeia piscesae. Next base: position 265,992 of record JAODUO010000422.1, read on the forward strand.
TAGCAATGCAAAGTATTTTTCAGGTATAAAACATGTAAGCAACACCCAATAGAAGTTGTTTGCATGACTCTTGCGACACAGAGTGAGGTGAAATTTGTTTCTGTAAATTGAAAAACTATTTACATGACATAACCACGAGTGTGCCTAAGGGAAACCAGTGTGGAAGAATGGTTTCAGTTGGGCTTCAGGCAGGTGTAACCTGTGAACACAGTAGGGGAGAGGGGAACTAGACTGCTCCAGACCCTGACAGTGTCCAGCTGGACACACCTACAGGAGGGCTGTTCACTGAGAGAACAGTTCCCACCAGAGGGCAGGGCAGTCAACAGGTAGACACATGCAGGAGAAGTACTTAATGTATAACTCAAACTTAGTCACAATTAATTAGTATTACTGTGGCAGCAATTTGGTAAATATATAAATATATAGAAATCAGAGAGAGCTGTCAGGTTTGAGAGGAAGTTTTCAGTTCTGGCAGATGCTAGCAATCGCATATGCTTCGTTTAATAATTATGTACCATTAGGGTATTGTTTTATATTAGATTTGTCTCAGAAATATATGGCACACATTATTGTGATAGGGTTTGAACTGAATACATCAAAGAATGTTTTTTAATAGTTGAAGAATACAAGCTGCAAGTGTGGAGCTATATGTGACATCAAGTGTGGAGCTATATATGTGACATCAAATGTGGAGCTATATGTGACATCAAGTGTGGAGCTATATATGTGACATCAAGTGTGGAGCTATATGTGACATCAAGTGTGGAGCTATATATGTGACATCAAGTGTGGAGCTATATCAAGTGTGGAGCTATTATGTGACATCAAGTGTGGAGCTATATGTGACATCAAGTGTGGAGCTATATGTGACATCAAGTGTGGAGCTATATGTGACATCAAGTGTGGAGCTATATGTGACATCAGTGCAGTGAGGGGTGTTTCCCTGTGAGTCAGGTTACTCCCCCTTGTGTTGTATTTAGGACAGGAGGCCATTAAGGACCGAATGTGTAAGCCAGGCTTCACGTGAGATGGCAGAGACTTCACCTGTGTGGAAGACGCCAGACACTACAACTAACTGAATACTCCCTGAGAACAGTGAGGAAGAGGATTCAACTAGAAACTCTGGCAGCTGTAGAACTATGAGGAACTACTGAGAGACAGAACCGAAACAAAACCAAGTCAGACCAAGACACTCTGTGTGACAGTGTCACAGTTGATCCAGTGGAATGACATGGTCCACAGACCATCTCAAGTGTCTGTGAGACCATTTCTCCACAAGTTCCACAGACCAACTACATTCACTATGACAGAACAGAGTCTACTGTCCCTTAAACCATTTCTCAGCAACTATGAGATTTATTCTACAAATATTCATTCCTCTAACTATAATTGTTTCTTGTGCACACAGTTAACCTGAGACTCTGCCAAAACATACAAAATAAAATAGACAATGGCCAATTTATCAAAACTCAGGTTCATTTACACATTTAAATTGGCAACATGTGTGAACAGTTATATAACAGGATCTTATCACAAACTAGTCAGACTTTGTTCATTAATTAACTTAGTGATTTCCATGAAATATGAACTTGAAAGGGCTATAGTCTATTAAAGTTGTCAAACAAGTTTGCAGTAACATTCGCAACACTGAAAAGAACTATCGGTACATGATTTTGAAATAATTATGCTTTTAATTAATAATATGACAGTTGCTATATTACTTACTAACATATATCACTTATTTCTAAGAATTAATTACTTTAAATATTATTCTACGTCCTATGTAAAAGGCTGCACACAGATCTAGAGAAATAAAAGGAAAAAGATAAAGATATACCTTATTCCCCAAAAATTCCTCTAAAAGTGTCACTAGACCTACAGAGCTGTCAACGAATTGTCATCAAAGCAAAGCGAGTGCTTGTGCTGGCCACGTGGTGGCAGCACTGGCAGTGAGCAGCACAAAGAAGAACGTAGACTTACGCGGGATCCGCGTCGGAATCGGAATGACGATGTTCTGCCGAGCCTTATCGACTTGCCAAACTTGACAGACATACAGAAGGCGGTTAGTCAACAGGAAGCATATGGCAGGTAGGTAGGCAACGACAAAAAGGTCGCAGAGATAGCAGTACACAGGTCGTGCAATGCTAGTGCCAATGTCACCCAACATCACGTAGCGTTAATGTGGCATTAGTTTCAGAAACATTAGTTGCACGCTTACAAAAGCTTATAAATGGCATTTAGCTGTATGTCATTAATAACAATAATAATGTAAACCAATATTTATATTGTTGGAATTGGTACACGATCATTATAATATAAAATTTATGTAACATGTTATAATGACTGCCCAACATTCACATTCACCTGCTACTACAGATGCCTAAGATGAATCAAGTTGTACTTGTCGTCTTTGGCCAACGTATAAATAACTCACGTCTACCTGGACATAGTATAACACTCAAAGTAAATTCATCATAGATACCTGCTACAAACACTTGCCATATACACCATTCATAATATGGACAATAAAAAGAACACTACAGGTGGGCAACTACAAATATTGTCTGTAAAAATAATCTGCAGTTGTTTTTATTCTGAAATATCGTACAAAGTTGAACAAGGCCAGTTTGTTGCCACCCCAGTGGATCCCTACACTGTACAGTGGATCCCTACACTGTACAGTGGATCCCTACACTGTACAGTGGATCCCTACACTGTACAGTGGATCCCTACACTGTACAGTGGATCCCTACACTGTACAGTGGATCCCTACACTGTACAGTGGATCCCTACACTGTACAGTGGATCCCTACACTGTACAGTGGATCCCTACACTGTACAGTGGATCCCTACCCTGTACAGTGGATCCCTACACTGTACAGTGGATCCCTACACTGTACAGTGGATCCCTACACTGTACAGTGGATCCCTACACTGTACAGTGGATCCCTACACTGTACAGTGGATCCCTACACTGTACAGTGGATCCCTACACTGTACAGTGGATCCCTACACTGTACAGTGGATCCCTACACTGTACAGTGGATCCCTACACTGTACAGTGGATCCCTACACTGTACAGTGGATCCCTACACCCGTACAGTGGATCCCTACACTGTACAGTGGATCCCTACACTGTACAGTGGATCCCTACACTGTACAGTGGATCCCTACACTGTACAGTGGATCCCTACACTGTACAGTGGATCCCTACACTGTACAGTGGATCCCTACACTGTACAGTGGATCCCTACACTGTACAGTGGATCCTACACTGTACAGTGGATCCCTCACAGCTGTACAGTGGATCTCCTGTACAGTGGATCCCACTGTACAGTGGATCCTACACTGTAAGTGGACCACACTGCAGTGGATCCTACTGTACAGTGGATTCCCCACAAATGTACAGGGATCCAACTGTCAGTGGATCCTACATGTACAGTGATCCCTACACACAGTGGATCCTACACTGTAGTGGATCCCTCACTGTAAGTGGTCCCTACACTGTACAGTTTGGGTCCTACACTGTAATGAGATCCCTACATGTCAGTGGATCCCTACCTGTACAGTGGATCCTACACTGTCAGTGGATCCCTACACTGTACAGTGGATCCTACTGACAGTGGATCAACACTGTACAGTGATCCACCTGTGTGGATCCCTACCTGTACAGTGATCTCATACACTGTAGTGGAATCTACACTGTACAGTGGTCTTTTGCACTGTACAGGGATCCCTACCTGTACATGGATCCCTACATTACAGTGGATCCTACACTGTCAGTGGATCCTACCTTACAGTGATCCACACTGTACAGGGGTCCCACCTGTACAGTGGATCCACTACACTGCAGTGGTCTAACTTTCAGTGATCCTCACTGTACAGTGGATCCCCACATGTACAGTGGATTACACTGTACAGTGGATCCCTACTGTACAGTGGATCACTACACTGACATGGATCCCTACTTACAGTGGATCTACACTGTACAGTGGGTCCCAACTATTCCTCCTGTACGTGGATCCCTACCTGTGCAGGGGTCCTACACTGTAAGTGGATCCCTACACTGTACAGTGGATCCCTACACTGTACAGTGGATCCCTACACTGTACAGTGGATCCCTACACTGTACAGTGGATCCCTACACTGTACAGTGGATCCCTACACTGTACAGTGGATCCTACTGCAGGCCACAAATGTCCCTACCTGTACAGTGGATCCCTACACGTACGTGGCCCTATTACTGATCCCTACACTGTACAGTGGATCCCTACACTGTACAGTGGACCTCACTACGTGCCCTACAGACGTGGACCTACGCGTACAGTGGATCCCCTGTACAGGCCTACACTGCATGATCCCTACCTGTACAGTGGCCTCAGTACAGGCTACTGACATGGATACCTGTCACACCTGGAACTGTAATGGATGTCTGTGTGTGGAAGACTGCAATGTTTTACTTTTATTCTACAAGTGTAAGACCAGAGTTTCAAACATCTACATCAAGTGTCTGCCAAAGCACACATGGCTTGTAGTGGGTGCTCAAAGTGGTTTTTACGACTTAATTTGTTAAATAAAAGCTATTCATCACCTATGCGTCATGGTACATTTTTTCAAACATGTCGCAAGTATTAGAATTTTGGAAAAACATTTCCGTTCACCTTTGCATAAACCAGACAGAGATTCATCATGGTGGGGAATTAAATATAGCGTTTTTTGACTTAGGAATGTTTCCTGTCCTATTTGTACCCACAGTTATGTGTGGATAATTCCCTTGAACCACTCTTGACCTGTAGTCCACCTGTAGTCCACCTACAGGCCACTTACACAGCAGTGGTCTAATCCAACCTCAGAACATACTACAAATATTAACACAGAAGCCCAGTATGAGCAAGAAAATAAACACACATGACCATTAATTTGACTATGTAGAACGTGAGTGGCCCAACTATTTCCTTCCTTCCTCCCTTGCTGGTGGGCCAGGAACCGAGAGGCTGAAGGTGTTCCCACTCCCAGCCTGATGGGACCTGCAGCTTATCACCAGTTCTCTATTACTGCTTTCTACACATTTCATATCAATTGATTACCAAGTGAGATTCACTTTTTGCTCTACTGGCAGCCACAAATGTTCTGTATGGTAACGTGATGTGGTATTACTATTAGCACCTGGGAATGCTTCCCTAGAACACTGGAAAGGCCTCACACGTGCCCACAGATCTGGCACTGGCAGTAGCGTGTGTGCCCTGAGGCTACACTGGCTGAATACCTGCCTGGCTGTAGGCCTGGGCAGACAAGGAGGTGGACAGGTAACACCGCATGTGCCCTGGTCCCTACATGCCCCCAATCCCTATACCCTGTCTAGCCCAGACAAACAGGGACTGTTGTCACAACCACATGACACTAAACGGAAAGGTTTGTTGACAAGGACACTACAAAGTCTGACAACGCAACAATACCGTGTAGTCTTGACTCACACAAACTTCCTGTTTAAAACAGATGTGTACATCTGCTATTTCTAACACATTTATTTCACAGCTTGCAGCACTTTAAAAACTAAAGAAATACAGTATGTACAGTGTACACTGTATGTCAACAGTAAGATGTCTAGGCTGTCCAAAGATCACCATATTTGGGGAGTTGACTGCGAACAAATTATTTCGGCAGAAATTCTGATACAAAAATTATATTGCAACATAAAAATAACCTCAAAAACTATTAGCTTTAATTTGTTTGCACTGATAAGAGTAGCCACAGACGTAGCCACCTGAGGAACCCGTCTCAGACTCACTGGCAGTGCTGTCACTGCGCCACATAGTGCAGGAACCAGTCTCTGTCTCACTGGCAGTGCTGTCACTGCGCCACATAGTGCAGGAACCAGTCTCAGTCTCACTGGCAGTGCTGTCACTGCGCCACATAGTGCAGGAACCAGTCTCAGACTCACTGGCAGTGCTGTCACTGCGCCACATAGTGCAGGAACCAGTCTCTGTCTCACTGGCAGTGCTGTCACTGCGCCACATAGTGCAGGAACCAGTCTCTGTCTCACTGGCAGTGCTGTCACTGCGCCACATAGTGCAGGAACCAGTCTCAGTCTCACTGGCAGTGCTGTCACTGCGCCACATAGTGCAGGAACCAGTCTCTGTCTCACTGGCAGTGCTGTCACTGCGCCACATAGTGCAGGAACCAGTCTCTGTCTCACTGGCAGTGCTGTCACTGCGCCACATAGTGCAGGAACCAGTCTCTGTCTCACTGGCAGTGCTGTCACTGCGCCACATAGTGCAGGAACCAGTCTCTGTCTCACTGGCAGTGCTGTCACTGTGCCACATAGTGCAGGAACCAGTCTCTGTCTCACTGGCAGTGCTGTCACTGCACCACATAGTGCAGGAACCAGTCTCTGTCTCACTGGCAGTGCTGTCACTGCGCCACATAGTGCAGGAACCAGTCTCTGTCTCACTGGCAGTGCTGTCACTGCACCACATAGTGCAGGAACCAGTCTCTGTATCACTGGCAGTGCTGTCACTGCGCCACATAGTGCAGGAACCAGTCTCAGTCTCACTGGCAGTGCTGTCACTGCGCCACATAGTGCAGGAACCAGTCTCTGTCTCACTGGCAGTACTGTCACTGCACCACATAGTGCAGGAACCAGTCTCTGTCTCACTGGCAGTGCTGTCACTACGCCACATAGTGCAGGAACCAGTCTCTGTCTCACTGGCAGTGCTGTCACTACGCCACATAGTGCAGGAACCAGTCTCTGTCTCACTGGCAGTGCTGTCACTGTGCCACATAGTGCAGGAACCAGTCTCAGTCTCACTGACAGTGCTGTCACTGCGCCACATAGTGCAGGAACCAGTCTCTGTCTCACTGGCAGTGCTGTCACTGAGCCACATAGTGCAGGAACCAGTCTCTGTCTCACTGGCAGTGCTGTCACTGTGCCACATAGTGCAGGAACCAGTCTCAGTCTCACTGACAGTGCTGTCACTGCGCCACATAGTGCAGGAACCAGTCTCAGTCTCACTGGCAGTGCTGTCACTGAGCCACATAGTGCAGGAACCAGTCTCAGTCTCACTGGCAGTGCTGTCACTGCGCCACATAGTGCAGGAACCAGTCTCTGTCTCACTGGCAGTGCTGTCACTGCGCCACATAGTGCAGGAACCAGTCTCTGTCTCACTGGCAGTGCTGTCACTGCGCCACATAGTGCAGGAACCAGTCTGTCTCACAGGCAGTGCTGTCACTGCGCCACATAGTGCAGGAGCCAGTCTCTGTCTCACTGGCAGTGCTGTCACTGTGCCACATAGTGCAGGAACCAGTCTCTGTCTCACTGGCAGTGCTGTCACTGTGCCACATAGTGCAGGAACCAGTCTCTGTCTCACTGGCAGTGCTGTCACTGCACCACATAGTGCAGGAACCAGTCTCTGTCTCACTGGCAGTGCTGTCACTGTGCCACATAGTGCAGGAACCAGTCTCTGTCTCACTGGCAGTGCTGTCACTACGCCACATAGTGCAGGAACCAGTCTCTGTCTCACTGGCAGTGCTGTCACTGCGCCACATAGTGCAGGAACCAGTCTCTGTCTCACTGGCAGTGCTGTCACTGCGCCACATAGTGCAGGAACCAGTCTGTCTCACAGGCAGTGCTGTCACTGCGCCACATAGTGCAGGAGCCAGTCTCTGTCTCACTGGCAGTGCTGTCACTGCGCCACATAGTGCTGGACCCAGGGGACCAAGCATGTGTGAAACGTCTCACCAGTAATTCACCAACATGAAGCAGCTTGCAGCCGAGACAGAAGTTGAAACTACTGTGACACAGAGGACAAGTTCACATATAGACCAGACAGACAGACAGACAGACAGCTGATCAATATAGACAACAAACCTCTTTACTTTAACACGAGTCTGAGACAGTAAGAGAATCTTGAATGGTCTGTATGACCACAACTCTACAGTACCTGTGAACATGACAGTCACAGGATCCACAAAGTATGCATGGTCTGTATGATAACTTTGACAAGAAGTGAAGAACTCTATTTGATATGAACTTGTGGTCATACCAAGTACACATTTAAGGTGTTATTAAATATCAAGTTAAGCTAAATCCTGATATTCAGTGCCTTCGACATCGATATGTGGTAGATGTGAAAAGCTTACTGTTAACATTAACTCTCTGTAGATTGACATAATTATAAAACAAAATATTGATGAAGTACAAAACTTAGTCATCTTATGCAGTGGACGCAGCTGACAGAAACGATTGTGATCATAAGAATATGAGCAGAAATATTGAGTGTTAAGTTCCATACGGTGTCACATTGTGTGGATTACCAGACCTTGTGCACTGTGGAATTCCTTTGTATAATGACACTTGGTAATGTATTAGTTGACCCGGACGTTGTCCGCGGACTACGCAAACAGAGCAAGTGAAGTAAACATGAGCTCTGATCACACAGGGACGATAGGCTGGAACCCTCACATAGACTGGATGAACATATTATGATCCTCAAACGCATGGCGGCCTAAATGATGAGATCTTGATACAGTCGAAGGATGAAAACACTACATATAACAGAGTTCAGCATTGCGAGGGGATGAAAACATGATACTTAACTATAACACTTTCCTGGGATGAAAACCTAATCTATAACAATGTTAGGGGATGAAAACATGATACTTAATTATAACACTTCCGTGGGATGAAAACCTAATCTATAACAATGTTAGGGGATGAAAACATGATACTTAATTATAACACTTCCTGGGATGAAAACCTAATCTATAACAATGTTAGGGGATGAAAACATGATACTTAATTATAACACTTCCGTGGGATGAAAACCTAATCTATAACAATGTTAGGGGATGAAAACATGATACTTAATTATAACACTTCCGTGGGATGAAAACCTAATCTATAACAATGTTAGGGGATGAAAACATGATACTTAATTATAACACTTCCGTGGGATGAAAACCTAATCTATAACAATGTTAGGGGATGAAAACATGATACTTAATTATAACACTTCCGTGGGATGAAAACCTAATCTATAACAATGTTAGGGGATGAAAACATGATACTTAATTATAACACTTTCCTGGGATGAAAACCTAATCTATAACAATGTTAGGGGATGAAAACATGATACTTAATTATAACACTTTCCTGGGATGAAAACCTAATCTATAACAATGTTAGGGGATGAAAACATGATACTTAAATATAACACTTCCGTGGGATGAAAACCTAATCTATAACAATGTTAGGGGATGAAAACATGATACTTAATTATAACACTTTCCTGGGATGAAAACCTAATCTATAACAATGTTAGGGGATGAAAACATGATACTTAACTATAACACTTCCGTGGGATGAAAACCTAATCTATAACAATGTTAGGGGATGAAAACATGATACTTAATTATAACACTTCCGTGGGATGAAAACCTAATCTATAACAATGTTAGGGGATGAAAACATGATACTTAATTATAACACTTTCCTGGGATGAAAACCTAATCTATAACAATGTTAGGGGATGAAAACATGATACTTAATTATAACACTTTCCTGGGATGAAAACCTAATCTATAACAATGTTAGGGGATGAAAACATGATACTTAAATATAACACTTCCGTGGGATGAAAACCTAATCTATAACAATGTTAGGGGATGAAAACATGATACTTAATTATAACACTTCCGTGGGATGAAAACCTAATCTATAACAATGTTAGGGGATGAAAACATGATACTTAATTATAACACTTCCGTGGGATGAAAACCTAATCTATAACAATGTTAGGGGATGAAAACATGATACTTAATTATAACACTTCCGTGGGATGAAAACCTAATCTATAACAATGTTAGGGGATGAAAACATGATACTTAACTATAACACTTCCGTGGGATGAAAACCTAATCTATAACAATGTTAGGGGATGAAAACATGACCATTTAGGCAGTTACAAGGGTACAAACACAATCTTTTAACACAGTTAGGGGATGAAACCTGATCTCTTACACAGTCTCCCACCAAGTAACAGGATCACTGATTCATGTCAGTGTCACAAGTCACAACCAACTGGACTATGTATTTGTCAACACTGGTTCAGTCCTGGACTTTATGTCAACACCAAAACCACTACTGAATATGGGTGATGACAAATCCTGTACCTAGAACAGAGGTCACACGTGCACTGGATAAAGGTCATTCACACTTTGTGGTCTCACAGTGTATACCACATGGTGGTAAATCCGAGTAAAAAGTTATAAACCATCTACAGCTCGGTGAAAACAGGTTTATGATGCCAAAAGCTGCAGATACTGGTAGAAACAACTATTTATCAATAATTGATCACGGAGTTATTTTAATTATGAGTAATTTTATACTTGTGTTTATGACAGCCACTGTCACAGGGCCCTGAGTGGTAGAAATGGTGTACAATGTTTTTGAGCAAAACCTACCTTGGCATTTTTGGATGACGACGGGTCAAGATAGGCTCGTAGTTTGTTGAGGTAGAAGCTGGGAGGCTGCTTGGCCGACACCATCTCCTGCAAGAGACCCAAACTGACAGTAACACACATGACACAGTGGCAGTACTGTCAACAAGGTAAACGCATAATAACGAAAATAATAATGACTTATTTGTATTTTCAACATTGTTACATTTTGCAATGTCTCCAAAGGAGGACAGCGCTGAAGGCAGACGCTCTACCATCAAATATCACAACTGAAATAACATATGAGATGTCACCAATGGTGCTGTCACATTTTACTGGGGAAAACATTACTGTCACAGAGTGTTACTGTGTTGATATAATATAAAACATTAACAAATGAAAATATGTTTTATTCGTTACATATCAACACACCAGTTTGACTTTAACTAACATCAACACACACAAACTTGATACAAGCACCATCGAACAAACCCAGAGTAATAACAGTATTGATACAGACTCAAGGTACAACATAAATGGTGTCAAATGTATTCACGTCAATGTTCATGAAATGTGATGTCGAAATATGAGTGTGAAGACTTATTGGAAGTGTCACTTGTGTTTATAGCTGATATTGGTCACTACGTCCAGTACAGGTTAGTGTGTGTACAGGACACTGGAGGCAGTGGAGTGTCTAACTGTGTCAGTCTAGCTCACAGGTCACAGGCTGAAACCTATTTGGTTCCAAGACAACAAACAAACAGATAAAACTACCCATAAGCACTGTCAACATTGGGTGGTATGTGGTCCTTGACTGTCACATGTAGTTAATTGGGGACATCAAAGTGAAGCATGACCAAGGCCAACAAGCACTGAAGCACTGTGAGAGGCACTCAGCCTCACTGAGAGACACAAAGTACACTTGGTGACACTCATCTGTAGATGTAGTCCTGGCTCACTACAGCACTTTGTAATGTCAGATGACACAAGGTGCCCTGACATCTGTAGATGTAGTCCTGGCTCACTACAGCACTTTGTATCATCAGATGACACAAGGTGCCCTGACATCTGTAGATGTAGTCCTGGCTCACTACAGCACTTTGTATCATCAGATGACACAAGGTGCCCTGACATCTGAAGGATCCAATTGGTACTCAAGTTATAATTGCTGCAGTTAGATAGCAGCACATAGTTATATCTATGGATAGCAGTTAATTATTAGCAGTAAATAAGTAACTTTCACATTAACATTCTACATTTAACTGAAAACTCTATCGTAGTCTGGCCTTATAATAATACTTGCTCTTCAACTGAAACTATTAGTGTGGGCCGCAAACATCTGATCAGATCCAAAACTTATATTTCAAAACTAGACACACGATAGTAATCAACCCATTCTGTTTAATACTTATTATAATACTGCCATGTGTAACTTCCTATCCTGCTGTCAACTTCCTCTAATACTGCCAGATATAAGTTTGTATTCACTAGCAGCAGCAGGAGGTGTGATGAGTGTGTGTGAGAGTGAGAGTGAGAGTGCACTGTACACAGTGGGATGTGCTTACTGCTTATCTCATGTAACTGTAGCCATGGGTGGGACAAAAACTACATCCTGGAATAGCCCTCCGCCTACTGAGGTCAGAGGTTAATCTGAGGCAGACCAGACCAGTGCAGGTTTATGAGGTCTGGAAGCAAGGTTCAAGAAAGTGTGAAACACAACAAGGCTAGTTGAGTGGCAGCTAACACTGCATCTAGAAGACTGCTAGACCCAGTGGCAGTCCTTGCTCTCTCCGGAATCTCTCAGAATAGGCCTTTTCCACTCCAACCTGCCATCTGGTGGCAGTGCAGGAACTAAGTTTGTGGGTCGCCTGAAGGCAATCAGCTGGCTTTATGTGAAATTTTTTATAGTGTTTGTCTTTCAGAAATACAAACAAAATGCTGTCAACCTTTGGAATAATCATCAAATCTTTTTTGGATGCATTCGAAAAATATTGTTTACATTTCACAAACTTGTGTTTCTAAATAGCCTGTATTTTTGTTTGTCAAAAACTGCAATTTACAAACATTGTTTACACCTTCCAAGAAAAAATTGGCAGCCTCTACAAGCTATTATTAAAAAAATTTATGTAAGACAAAGCTGACATATTTAGAAATTAGTTAATTTAGTTATTACTGGCCTACTTATCATCTGGGACACTTCACCATCTCCATCCTCGTTCAACAGTGCAGCTGGATATGTTCCATTTCCATAACACAAACATGATTCTAGCACAGCTACTGTCTGGATGCTCTGTCAACTCTAGACAAGACTTGTGTCTGCATTCAGTAACTGACCCATGGCTGCATCTCATACAACTGCCTACATTCATAATATTGTACATTTTATGTAATCATTCAGATATGAAAATGCTAGTAGTTATCTTGTTCAATAATGACTGTGGTTGTTTTAATTACTTGATGGTTTGAAATACACCAGAACCAAATGTATAATACTAATTCATTGATTCAGCTGTTGGCATAGTTTAGCAGGTTATTATTGTTAGTACACTGTACACCACTGCTAACATATTTTACATTTTGATTTAAAAAAATTACGTTTCAAATATTTACACTTTTTTGTGTCACTCAGTCAAACTGACCAGTTTTTGTCCATTCCACTTCAGCTGCTTTGACCTCATCAAAGTATTATTGACCTTGTGGGGGTCACTCTAACAGTGGCACTACACAAAATGGCTATCCACAGAATAACACTGCATCATCGTGTAGTAGTAGTTAGTCTGATGAAGACAGTTAGCTGCTGGCTGCCAAAAAGTACTGAAACCAAACAGAACTAAATCTGACGCTGAAATGTGAATCCTGAGTGAATTGTAATGGTGTGTTATTATTAATCTCTTCTGTGAACTTATGTCACTGTCAGTGCTGATTCACACCAGTGACACTGTTATGTCAATGTCAGTGCTGATTCACACCAGTGACACTGTTGTCACACTACACCAGTGTTGGTGACAGTGGCTTCCTGTCCCACAGGTAGAACTAGCTCCAAGGGGCTGTTGTCTAATTCACCCCCCACAAAGCTAACTATCTGTGGCCGTGGGAGGTATGTACTATGTGGCTGTGGGGGTGTGTACTATGTAGGCATGCAGGTGAATGAATCCGTTGTGTCACTTGCCACAGACAGATGGGATTACTTGGAAAGTAACCAAATCTGTGGGACGCTAAAATAAACCATGTCTTACACACAGAAACAAGGGCAGTATTCACTATCACGCACCAGCTATCTGACACCACACCCCTGGCAACCTGTCTGTCTGGCTGGCTCAGCTGATGTCCGGACAACTGTCAGTCTTGCTTCAATGGCTATCTGCCAGTCTGGCATCACAGGTCTGGTTTCGGTGGATGTCTGTCAGTGTGGCTTCATGGATGTCTGTTTGTCTGTCTGGCCTCAGTGGGTCTCTGTCAGTCTGTTACTGCAGGTGTATGTCAGTGAACATCCACCTGGTATGGAGTGAACTCTGTCTGTCAGGCCTCAGTGGGTCTCTGTCAGTCTGTTACTGCAGGTGTATGTCAGTGAACATCCACTTGGTATGGAGTGAACTCTGTCTGTCAGGCCTCAGTGGGTCTCAGTCAGTCTGTTACTGCAGGTGTATGTCAGTGAACATCCACCTGGTATGGAGTGAACTCTGTCTGTCAGGCCTCAGTGGGTCTCAGTCAGTCTGTTACTGCAGGTGTATGTCAGTGAACATCCACCTGGTATGGAGTGAACTCTGTCTGTCAGGCCTCAGTGGGTCTCTGTCAGTCTGTTACTGCAGGTGTATGTCAGTGAACATCCACCTGGTATGGAGTGAACTCTGTCTGTCAGGCCTCAGTGGGTCTCTGTCAGTCTGTTACTGCAGGTGTATGTCAGTGAACATCCACTTGGTATGGAGTGAACTCTGTCTGTCAGGCTACAGTGGGCATCTGTCAGTCTGCTACTGCAGGTGTATGTCAGTGAACATCCACCTGGTATGGAGTGAACTCTGTCTGTCAGGCCTCAGTGGGTCTCTGTCAGTCTGCTACTGCAGGTGTATGTCAGTGAACATCCACCTGGTATGGAGTGAACTCTGTCTGTCAGGCCTCAGTGGGTCTCTGTCAGTCTGTTACTGCAGGTGTATGTCAGTGAACATCCACCTGGTATGGAGTGAACTCTGTCTGTCAGGCTTCAGTGGGTCTCTGTCAGTCTGTTACTGCAGGTGTATGTCAGTGAACATCCACCTGGTATGGAGTGAACTCTGTCTGTCAGGCTTCAGTGGGTCTTGGTCAGTCTGCTACTGCAGGTGTATGTCAGTGAACATCCACCTGGTATGGAGTGAACTCTGTCTGTCAGGCCTCAGTGGGTCTCTGTCAGTCTGTTACTGCAGGTGTATGTCAGTGAACATCCACCTGGTATGGAGTGAACTCTGTCTGTCAGGCCTCAGTGGGTCTCTGTCAGTCTGCTACTGCAGGTGTATGTCAGTGAACATCCACCTGGTATGGAGTGAACTCTGTCTGTCAGGCTTCAGTGGGTCTTGGTCAGTCTGCTACTGCAGGTGTATGTCAGTGAACATCCACCTGGTATGGAGTGAACTCTGTCTGTCAGGCCTCAGTGGGTCTCTGTCAGTCTGTTACTGCAGGTGTATGTCAGTGAACATCCACCTGGTATGGAGTGAACTCTGTCTGTCAGGCTTCAGTGGGTCTCTGTCAGTCTGTTACTGCAGGTGTATGTCAGTGAACATCCACCTGGTATGGAGTGAACTCTGTCTGTCAGGCTTCAGTGGGTCTCTGTCAGTCTGTTACTGCAGGTGTATGTCAGTGAACATCCACCTGGTACGGAGTGAACTCTGTCTGTCAGGCTACAGTGGGCATCTGTCAGTCTGTTACTGCAGGTGTATGTCAGTGAACATCCACCTGGTATGGAGTGAACTCTGTCTGTCAGGCTTCAGTGGGTCTCTGTCAGTCTGTTACTGCAGGTGTATGTCAGTGAACATCCACCTGGTATGGAGTGAACTCTGTCTGTCAGGCTACAGTGGGCATCTGTCAGTCTGCTACTGCAGGTGTATGTCAGTGAACATCCACCTGGTATGGAGTGAACTCTGTCTGTCAGGCCTCAGTGGGCATCTGTCAGTCTGCTACTGCAGGTGTATGTCAGTGAACATCCACCTGGTATGGAGTGAACTCTGTCTGTCAGGCCTCAGTGGGCATCTGTCAGTCTGTTACTGCAGGTGTATGTCAGTGAACATCCACCTGGTATGGAGTGAACTCTGTCTGTCAGGCCTCAGTGGGCATCTGTCAGTCTGCTACTGCAGGTGTATGTCAGTGAACATCCACCTGGTATGGAGTGAACTCTGTCTGTCAGGCCTCAGTGGGCATCTGTCAGTCTGCTACTGCAGGTGTATGTCAGTGAACATCCACCTGGTATGGAGTGAACTCTGTCTGTCAGGCCTCAGTGGGCATCTGTCAGTCTGCTACTGCAGGTGTATGTCAGTGAACATCCACCTGGTATGGAGTGAACTCTGTCTGTCAGGCCCAGTGGGCATCTGTCAGTCTGCTACTGCAGGTGTATGTCAGTGAACATCCACCTGGTATGGAGTGAACTCTGTCTGTCAGGCCTCAGTGGGCATCTGTCAGTCTGCTACTGCAGGTGTATGTCAGTGAACATCCACCTGGTATGGAGTGAACTCTGTCTGTCAGGCCTCAGTGGGCATCTGACAGTCTGCTACTGCAGGTGTATGTCAGTGAACATCTACCTGGTATGGAGTGAACTCTGTCTGTCAGGCCTCAGTGGGTCTCTGTCAGTCTGCTACTGCAGGTGTATGTCAGTGAACATCCACCTGGTATGGAGTGAACTCTGTCTGTCAGGCTTCAGTGGGTCTCTGTCAGTCTGCTACTGCAGGTGTATGTCAGTGAACATCCACCTGGTATGGAGTGAACTCTGTCTGCCAGGCTTCAGTGGGTCTTGGTCAGTCTGCTACTGCAGGTGTATGTCAGTGAACATCCACCTGGTATGGAGTGAACTCTGTCTGTCAGGCTTCAGTGGGTCTCTGTCAGTCTGTTTTTTGGATGTCTGTCAGTGTGACTTCAGTGGATGTGTGTCAGTGTGACTTCAGTGGATGTGTGTCAGTGTGACTTCAGTGGATGTGTGTCAGTGTGACTTCAGTGGATGTGTGTCAGTGTGACTTCAGTGGATGTGTGTCAGTGTGACTTCAGTGGATGTCTGTCAGTGTGACTTCAGTGGATGTCTGTCAGTGTGACTTCAGTGGATGTCTGTCAGTGTGACTTCAGTGGATGTCTGTCAGTGTGACTTCAGTGGATGTGTGTCAGTGTGACTTCAGTGGATGTCTGTCAGTGTGACTTCAGTGGATGTGTGTCAGTGTGACTTCAGTGGATGTGTGTCAGTGTGACTTCAGTGGATGTGTGTCAGTGTGACTTCAGTGGATGTGTGTCAGTGTGACTTCAGTGGATGTGTGTCAGTGTGACTTCAGTGGATGTGTGTCAGTGTGACTTCAGTGGATGTGTGTCAGTGTGACTTCAGTGGATGTCTGTCAGTGTGATTTCATGGATGTGTGTCAGTGTGACTTCAGTGGATGTCTGTCAGTGTGACTTCAGTGGATATCTGTCAGTGTGACTTCAGTGGATGTCTGTCAGTGTGACTTCATGGATGTCTGTCAGTGTGACTTCAGTGGATGTCTGTCAGTGTGACTTCAGTGGATGTGTGTCAGTGTGACTTCAGTGGATCGTGTGATCGGAAGTGTGACTTCAGTGGATGTGTGTCAGTGTGACTTCAGTGGATGTGTGTCAGTGTGACTTCAGTGGATGTGTGTCAGTGTGACTTCAGTGGATGTGTGTCAGTGTGACTTCAGTGGATGTGTGTCAGTGTGACTTCAGTGGATGTCTGTCAGTGTGACTTCAGTGGATGTCTGTCAGTGTGACTTCAGTGGATGTCTGTCAGTGTGACTTCAGTGGATGTCTGTCAGTGTGACTTCAGTGGATGTGTGTCAGTGTGACTTCAGTGGATGTGTGTCAGTGTGACTTCAGTGGATGTGTGTCAGTGTGACTTCAGTGGATGTGTGTCAGTGTGACTTCAGTGGATGTGTGTCAGTGTGACTTCAGTGGATGTCTGTCAGTGTGACTTCAGTGGATGTCTGTCAGTGTGACTTCAGTGGATGTGTGTCAGTGTGACTTCAGTGGATGTGTGTCAGTGTGACTTCAGTGGATGTGTGTCAGTGTGACTTCAGTGGATGTCTGTCAGTGTGACTTCAGTGGATGTCTGTCAGTGTGACTTCAGTGGATGTCTGTCAGTGTGACTTCAGTGGATGTCTGTCAGTGTGACTTCAGTGGATGTGTGTCAGTGTGACTTCAGTGGATGTCTGTCAGTGTGACTTCAGTGGATGTGTGTCAGTGTGACTTCAGTGGATGTGTGTCAGTGTGACTTCAGTGGATGTGTGTCAGTGTGACTTCAGTGGATGTCTGTCAGTGTGACTTCAGTGGATGTCTGTCAGTGTGACTTCATGGATGTTGTCAGTGTGACTTCAGTGGATGTGTGTCAGTGTGACTTCAGTGGATGTGTGTCAGTGTGACTTCAGTGGATGTGTGTCAGTGTGACTTCAGTGGATGTGTGTCAGTGTGACTTCAGTGGATGTCTGTCAGTGTGACTTCAGTGGATGTCTGTCAGTGTGACTTCATGGATGTCTGTCAGTGTGACTTCAGTGGATGTCTGTCAGTGTGACTTCAGTGGATGTGTGTCAGTGTGACTTCAGTGGATGTCTGTCAGTGTGACTTCAGTGGATGTGTGTCAGTGTGACTTCAGTGGATGTGTGTCAGTGTGACTTCAGTGGATGTGTGTCAGTGTGACTTCAGTGGATGTCTGTCAGTGTGACTTCAGTGGATGTCTGTCAGTGTGACTTCATGGATGTGTGTCAGTGTGACTTCAGTGGATGTGTGTCAGTGTGACTTCAGTGGATGTGTGTCAGTGTGACTTCAGTGGATGTCTGTCAGTGTGACTTCAGTGGATGTCTGTCAGTGTGACTTCAGTGGATGTCTGTCAGTGTGACTTCAGTGGATGTCTGTCAGTGTGACTTCAGTGGATGTGTGTCAGTGTGACTTCAGTGGATGTCTTTCAGTGTGACTTCAGTGGATGTGTGTCAGTGTGACTTCAGTGGATGTGTGTCAGTGTGACTTCAGTGGATGTGTGTCAGTGTGACTTCAGTGGATGTCTGTCAGTGTGACTTCAGTGGATGTCTGTCAGTGTAACTTCATGGATGTGTGTCAGTGTGACTTCAGTGGATGTGTGTCAGTGTGACTTCAGTGGATGTCTGTCAGTGTGACTTCAGTGGGTGTGTGTCAGTGTGACTTCAGTGGGTGTGTGTCAGTGTGACTTCAGTGGGTGGGTGTCAGTCTTCAGTGTAGCCTCTGTGGACACTGGACATTATTGTGCATCTAGACTTGTGTCAACTGTTGCTGTTGTGTTGCACAAGGAACATGAGCAAGTACAGTTCTTTCACATTCAACATTCTCATTCATGTGATTTGTTCAGGTTATACTCGTAAATGTATCACATAAATGATCTAATCACATGTATGATATCATGATAATGGTTGACCCCGAAAAAACAAATGTCACATTGGGTGGTCTTCTGTGTAGTGAGACCTGCTAATTTTAGACATACATCCCCAAAGCCAAGTATATTGTCAAGGTCATTCGATGGCACCACCATCATCTAAAACCAATCACAGTGGCATGGTGTGGTGCAGAATGTATCTGACTGGCCTGGTATGGCCTTGGACGTGTCAGGTTGGCCTGGTATAACAAGTCAGACACTGCCACTGTAGTTGGCTTTAACCAAGGTTTACTGGTATCCCATAAGTAACCATGTCTCCCTATGAATGTGAGATTCACATTGACCTGTTTGTTGTCTGTCTATTTCTGTGCGGTCTGTCCATTCCCTCTAGCACTGCTCTGGGAGGGCCCAGGAGAGGCAACTAATGTAGTTGCTGTCTGTGTCATCACTGTGTGACTGCTGCTAGGCAAGCAACACCCACTGGGAGGTTACTGTGTTATGTAACACTTATTGCAACTTCTTGCTGCATGCACCCTGGATACAAATGTGTTTCTGTAGGGACACACTTCAGAGGCTGTGGACCTTTAAAAAGAAAGTGATAGTTTAAAAAACATGTTCAAATTAATCATGTACATTATGAATTCTTCCTCATCTACAGCAGATGCTGGAAGGGAAAGCGGATGCATTTGACACCTCCATCACTGTCCGCTAGGAGCCCTGTCACCTACATCACTGTCCATTAGGAGCTCTGTCACACAAGGACACTGTCAAACACAAGGTTCTGGCATACAGTGGCACCCACAGACTGTCTTCTTGGAAATCACCTGTCAGGTCCAGCAGTGTCGAGACAGTAGTTAGTAAGTTACTGTTGGTGTGTGTGCAAACAGTAAACGACTCACTCCATACATGTATGTGTCAATGATGAGTCATTAATTGTATTAAAAAAACTTAATGTCATTAGTACATATGTCACCTTTCTGCAGAGATTCAGCAGTGCTGAAACTTGAAAGTGGGACATAACATTTCCATGTGAGTTGCTTTTATATATCTTGAAACTGGGAACAGATAATGTCCTGGCTGTCAGATGCTACGGCCAAACAACCAAATCTTGGATTAACTGGAAACAGATGGCACGGTTATGTAACATCTCCTTGCCAAGTACAATCTGGAATCAAAACTAAGTGAATGGTACATGTGTTATGATGACATTAGTTAATATGACATTAGTGACAAGGTGAAGGAGGTTAATGAGGGGAGGATATGATGTGAAATGGGTGGGGAACCCAGCATGTTAGTTACTTGTGAGTCACCCTTGTGTGACAACCAACCGTTTGATGTGTTTTGTCACATGTGGTTACAACCTTCACATGCATTCACACATTGGACCAGTAAAAAGGTGTCACACGTTATGAAGTGGAACTGAAAATGTGTCAGCAGCCACACATTGAGAGAAGATGGATAGACGGAGGCTGCCTACGTTAACAAGCAAGTGGGCTGCATAAAGTAGTGACTAGGTTTGGGGCTGAAGTACTCGTTACTCATACCTATTGGTACTCAAGTACCAATTTGTTTTACAAAAATACTTTTTTTCACACTTACACTTGCTTGCTTGTATTAACGTATTCATTCTTGTTAATCATAAAAAATACAAGTACTTTGGGAGTACTTCACAGTCCTGGTGCTCATTACTCGAGTACTTAGGTTGAGTACTCAACCCGGCGTAGTACTTCTACTAGGACAGTGAGGCAACTAGACAGGAGGCAGAGGACAGATGGACGACCAGACAGACGGACACAGGGACACATGAACAGATTAACTAACCAAGTGACTTACAGATGAAACACAGATGACATACAGATGACACAGACAGACACTGACCTGGTCACAGATGAGGTCCCACTTCTTGTCATCGTCATACTTCCTCAGTACATTGGCCTTGTCCGGGGGTAGATCCATGGACGCCTACAACAATGACCAGGTCATCCATGGTACACCCAAGTTGAGCAGTACAGCTTTGTATCATTACATAACATTTACTGCAAAGTTGCATCCATTTTGCAGACTGCCGAGTAGACAGTGCGAATGATATTGAAACCATTTAAAGAAATATTTTTACTTTTCAGTGACATCCATGTTAATTGAAAGAAAGTTACCTTTAAAACGAAACTTTCCAATTTAAGTAATATTATAAATATTTATAAGACGTGCACTCGTTGTGAGATAAGATATTACTGGGATAAATAAGAGAAAACACTACCTTTGCTCAATTATATACAGAATAAAAACACACGATTACATTTCTACAACCACCAAGGTCAAGCAACATTTACACCGGTCACCAACTTACGCACTTCACAGTTACACTGCAGTTTGGTCAAACATAACTATTAAGACAATGGGACTGGACAAAAGTGAGTGTATCGCAAGGTTCTGCTCACTACACTTTGGGTGGCACATACATGTCTTTTTATATTATTTTAACGAGAGTCCCTTCATCATTCAAAATGTATTTTAATAGTAAACATAGCTCTGAATACACATACTAATATATGATTTTTTAATCATAAAAGTTCTGTGTCTAGTTAATAGTAAAATCTAGGGTAATTAAACCTCCATAGTTCAATGCAGGGAGCTCTACAATTAGGCAAACTCAAACATGCTGCAAAGCAAATATTAAAATGTCTGGTGGGCTTCCATATCTCAGACATTACAGCATTAATTCTAGGTCAATATTTAACACACTATCATTATCAAGGTTCCTGAGTGCACCTATAATTATGGTGTGGTCCCTATTTTCTACCACACTTGCCTGGAGGTCATGACTAGGGTCAAGTGTTGATTGAAGCCATGGAGCAGTGGCATTATGTGGGATTAAAGTGAATGCAGCCAGTAAACAGCACTAATGCAGGTTTATAATTATGTACAGCAGTGTAGTGCTTCACCTGAAGGGTGAAGCCCTTGGGGCGGTTTACTTTCTAACACTGTCAGACTGTTTAGATGTGAACTTGTGATGTGTGCTTTCACACTGTGGAGGAGGCACTCAATCAAGTGAAGGAGACCATCCACAGTCTGTGTGAGGAATAACTGAACACTGAACTAGGAAGTAGAACAAGAACATTGTCAGTGCTCAAGGAAGTGTGATGACGTAACACATACTCAATTGATGTATCATTCTAGACATTACAACTGTTAGAGAGAAAAATACTGGCTGAAGACAGAGATGGGGGAGGGGGAAGGGAAGGAAGGAGGGATGGAGCGAAGGAGGGAGGGATGGAGCAAAGGAGGGAGGGATGGAGCGAATGAAGGAGGGATGGAGCGAATGAAGGAGGGATGGAGCGAAGGAGGGAGGGATGGAGCAAAGGAAGGAGGGATGGAGCAAAGGAAGGAGGATGGAGCGAAGGAGGGAGGGATGGAGCGAAGGAGGGAGGGATGGAGCGAAGGAGGGAGGGATGGAGCGAAGGAGGGAGGGATGGAGCAAAGGAAGGAGGGATGGAGCGAAGGAGGAGGGATGGAGCAAAGGAAGGAGGGATGGAGCGAAGGAGGGAGGGATGGAGCAAAGGAAGGAGGGATGGAGCAAAGGAGGTAGCAAGGGAGGGAGAGACAGACAGACAGTTCCAAGGATGGAGAGGATGGTTAATGAAGGAGCTGAAGAGATGGAAATGGGTGGAAAAGGGAAGAAAGGAGAGATTAAAATTATTACAATTTAAGAGAACAAACACTTATTTTTTATTTCCGATGCCTGCAGTCAGTTTTGAAAACAATATAAAACAAAATGGTAATAAAATGCAGTGGCTGTACATGGCAGTAAATTAATAATTATATTCCACAAGGGCAGGCTAATCAGTGAAACAGAATTAGTGACAACCTTGATACACATACACAAATATTGAAGTCTATATTTGAAGTTACTGCCTGAGCCAAGCCCCACTCAGACAAACTAAAGACATCAAGAGTAAGATTAAGATGCCCCAACAGCCAGGAATGTACATGTGATGTATGCACTGACACTGACAGAATGTCAAGTCCTGGCAGAGCCTCAAAGTAAACAAGCTTTAAATAATACAATGTAGACACCTACCACCATAACACTTATGCGGCCACAGGCCCACAGGCAATATCATTACTTTTACTGCAGCTAACTTTAATAACTTTATGACTCATTTTGTGCAGA
This sequence comes from Ridgeia piscesae, assembly GCA_025642075.2. Classification (NCBI taxonomy): domain Eukaryota; kingdom Metazoa; phylum Annelida; class Polychaeta; order Sabellida; family Siboglinidae; genus Ridgeia; species Ridgeia piscesae. Next base: position 289,172 of record JAODUO010000422.1, read on the forward strand.
CAACAGACACGGCTGACCACAAGTCCACAGCAATCATCATTACTTTCTACTTTTACTACAGCTTGTGAAGATAAAAATACCACAGTGGTAATGCTGTTATTGTAACACTGCTCTGGAGCCAACTGTAATAGGGTTATAAATACTGACCACAAGAGGAAAAATCCAATGAAGAGACTGCACAAGAACCCAAGTGATTCCCTACAGTACCAATTGACATTCATGTCTCACTTGCAATAGACATGTCTCTTGATTCCCATGACGTAAGAGCCTGCAGCTTTAGTCAGGTTGTACCACAGCACTCGACTCAGTTGGTTACATTTAGTAGTCGTTGATATTAAACTGTTCAAATGGTTCTTTTTTATAATTGCAACATAGAATATTTATTGCCTGGTTGTATTTAAAATATTGACATCTCACTATTCTTTTAGAAACATAACATTTTTAACTATGATCTATAAAAAAAATATTAAACAGCTTTGAAATAAACAATCTTTACCAGTTTTATGACACACTGAAAAAAATTCAACTTTTTATGACACTTAACATTCTTTATCATATTGATTTGTTACTTCTTTTATCCAATGTATTTACATTTGAGAAAAAATATTATAATTCCACCAGCAATACTGTTGTAAACACTTGTTCTCTGAGATGGGAGAATTGGGGCATTTTAATTGTACATGTCATCATATTTCATGTACAACAAACCCTTATATCAAACATACAATTCATCAGTTTCGCTTACTGTCAGGCATGTTCTCGAATTACAAAATGCACTAATTAATTATTGATCTTTGATAATGCCTGACTGCCTGGGCTATAAAATTATATTCAAGGTAGTGGCTAAGGGCAGAATGTTATTTGCTTTTTTTAAACAATGCTATAACATGACACCATAAATACATGCCACAGATGTGTTGTGACAAGGTGACAGCCAAGACAGACAGGTGGGCTAGAGTATAATATATGTGGACTTTTAGTCTCTATCAATTAGGGTGCTTACTGAACCCCTACCTGGCCTCTCAGGGTGTCTCAGTGTGGCTACTGCTGTATAACCCTACACTGAACTCCTACCTGGCCTATCAGGGTGTCTCAGTGTGGCTACTGCTTTATAACCCTACACTGAACCCCTACCTGGCCTATCAGGGTGTCTCAGTGTGGCTACTGCTGTATAACCCTACACTGAACTCCTACCTGGCCTATCAGGGTGTCTCAGTGTGGCTACTGCTTTATAACCCTACACTGAACCCCTACCTGGCCTATCAGGGTGTCTCAGTGTGGCTACTGCTGTATAACCCTACACTGAACTCCTACCTGGCCTATCAGGGTGTCTCAGTGTGGCTATTTCTGTATAACCCTACACTGAACCCCTACCTGGCCTATCAGGGTGTCTCAGTGTGGCTACTGCTTATAACCCTACACTGAACCCCTACCTGGCCTATCAGGGTGTCTCAGTGTGGCTACTGCTTATAACCCTACACTGAACTCCTACCTGGCCTATCAGGGTGTCTCAGTGTGGCTACTGCTTTATAACCCTACACTGAACCTACCTGGCCTATCAGGTGTCTCAGTGTGGCTACTGCTTTATAACCCTACACTGAACCCCTACCTGGCCTATCAGGGTGTCTCAGTGTGGCTATCTTATAACCCTACACTGAACTCCTACCTGGCCTATCAGGGTGTCTCAGTGTGGCTACTGCTTTATAACCCTACACTGAACCCCTACCTGGCCTATCAGGGTGTCTCAGTGTGGCTACTGCTTTATAACCCTACACTGAACCCTACCTGGCCTATCAGGGTGTCTCAGTGTGGCTACTGCTTTATAACCCTACACTGAACCTCTACCTGGCCTATCAGGGTGTCTCAGTGTGGCTACTGCTTTATAACCTACATGAACCCCTACCTGGCCTCTCAGGGTGTTCAGTGTGGTACTGCTTTATAACCCTACACTGAACCCCTACCTGGCCTATCAGGGTGTCTCAGTGTGGCTACTGCTTTATAACCCTACACTGAACTCCTACCTGGCCTATCAGGGTGTCTCAGTGTGGCTACTGCTTTATAACCCTACACTGAACCCCTACCTGGCCTATCAGGGTGTCTCAGTGTGGCTACTGCTTTATAACCCTACACTGAACCCCTACCTGGCCTATCAGGGTGTCTCAGTGTGGCTACTGCTTTATAACCCTACACTGAACCCCTACCTGGCCTATCAGGGTGTCTCAGTGTGGCTACTGCTTTATAACCCTACACTGAACCCCTACCTGGCCTATCAGGGTGTCTCAGTGTGGCTACTGCTTTATAACCCTACACTGAACCTCTACCTGGCCTCTCAGGGTGTCTCAGTGTGGCTACTGCTTTATAACCCTACACTGAACCTCTACCTGGCCTCTCAGGGTGTGTCAGTGTGGCTACTGCTTTATAACCCTACACTGAACCTCTACCTGGCCTCTCAGGGTGTCTCAGTGTGGCTACTGCTTTATAACCCTACACTGAACCTCTACCTGGCCTCTCAGGGTGTCTCAGTGTGGCTACTGCTTTATAACCCTACACTGAACCTCTACCTGGCCTCTCAGGGTGTCTCAGTGTGGCTACTGCTTTATAACCCTACACTGAACCTCTACCTGGCCTCTCAGGGTGTCTCAGTGTGGCTACTGCTGTATAACCCTACACTGAACCCCTACCTGGCCTATCAGTGTGTCTCAGTGTGGCTACTGCTTTATAACCCTACACTGAACCTCTACCTGGCCTATCAGTGTGTCTCAGTGTGGCTACTGCTTTATAACCCTACACTGAACCTCTACCTGGCCTCTCAGGGTGTCTCAGTGTGGCTACTGCTTTATAACCCTACACTGAACCTCTACCTGGCCTCTCAGGGTGTCTCAGTGTGGCTACTGCTTTATAACCCTACACTGAACCTCTACCTGGCCTCTCAGGGTGTCTCAGTGTGGCTACTGCTTTATAACCCTACACTGAACCTCTACCTGGCCTATCAGGGTGTCTCAGTGTGGCTACTGCTTTATAACCCTACACTGAACCTCTACCTGGCCTCTCAGGGTGTCTCAGTGTGGCTACTGCTTTATAACCCTACACTGAACCCCTACCTGGCCTCTCAGGGTGTCTCAGTGTGGCTACTGCTTTATAACCCTACACTGAACTCCTACCTGGCCTATCAGGGTGTCTCAGTGTGGCTACTGCTTTATAACCCTACACTGAACTCCTACCTGGCCTATCAGTGTGTCTCAGTGTGGCTACTGCTTTATAACCCTACACTGAACCCCTACCTGGCCTATCAGGGTGTCTCAGTGTGGCTACTGCTTATAACCCTACACTGAACCCCTACCTGGCCTATCAGGGTGTCTCAGTGTGGCTACTGCTTTATAACCCTACACTGAACTCCTACCTGGCCTATCAGTGTGTCTCAGTGTGGCTACTGCTTTATAACCCTACACTGAACTCCTACCTGGCCTATCAGGGTGTCTCAGTGTGGCTACTGCTGTATAACCCTACACTGAACCCCTACCTGGCCTATCAGGGTGTCTCAGTGTGGCTACTGCTTTATAACCCTACACTGAACCCCTACCTGGCCTATCAGTGTGTCTCAGTGTGGCTACTGCTTTATAACCCTACACTGAACCCCTACCTGGCCTATCAGTGTGTCTCAGTGTGGCTACTGCTTTATAACCCTACACTGAACCTCTACCTGGCCTCTCAGGGTGTCTCAGTGTGGCTACTGCTTTATAACCCTACACTGAACCTCTACCTGGCCTCTCAGGGTGTCTCAGTGTGGCTACTGCTTTATAACCCTACACTGAACCCCTACCTGGCCTCTCAGGGTGTTCAGTGTGGCTACTGCTTTATAACCCTACACTGAACCCCTACCTGGCCTATCAGGTGTCTCAGTGTGGCTACTGCTTTATAACCCTACACTGAACCTCTACCTGGCCTATCAGTGTGTCTCAGTGTGGCTACTGCTTTATAACCCTACACTGAACCTCTACCTGGCCTCTCAGGGTGTCTCAGTGTGGCTACTGCTTTATAACCCTACACTGAACCCCTACCTGGCCTATCAGGGTGTCTCAGTGTGGCTACTGCTTTATAACCCTACACTGAACCCCTACCTGGCCTATCAGGGTGTCTCAGTGTGGCTACTGCTTTATAACCCTACACTGAACCCCTACCTGGCCTATCAGGGTGTCTCAGTGTGGCTACTGCTGTATAACCCTACACTGAACCTCTACCTGGCCTCTCAGGGTGTCTCAGTGTGGCTACTGCTTTATAACCCTACACTGAACCCCTACCTGGCCTCTCAGGGTGTCTCAGTGTGGCTACTGCTTTATAACCCTACACTGAACTCCTACCTGGCCTATCAGTGTGTCTCAGTGTGGCTACTGCTTTATAACCCTACACTGAACCCCTACCTGGCCTATCAGGGTGTCTCAGTGTGGCTACTGCTGTATAACCCTACACTGAACCTCTACCTGGCCTCTCAGGGTGTGTCAGTGTGGCTACTGCTTTATAACCCTACACTGAACCCCTACCTGGCCTCTCAGGGTGTCTCAGTGTGGCTACTGCTTTATAACCCTACACTGAACCCCTACCTGGCCTATCAGGGTGTCTCAGTGTGGCTACTGCTGTATAACCCTACACTGAACCCCTACCTGGCCTATCAGGGTGTCTCAGTGTGGCTACTGCTGTATAACCCTACACTGAACCCCTACCTGGCCTCTCAGGGTGTCTCAGTGTGGCTACTGCTTTATAACCCTACACTGAACCCCTACCTGGCCTATCAGGGTGTCTCAGTGTGGCTACTGCTTATAACCCTACACTGAACCCCTACCTGGCCTATCAGGGTGTCTCAGTGTGGCTACTGCTGTATAACCCTACACTGAACCCCTACCTGGCCTATCAGGGTGTCTCAGTGTGGCTACTGCTGTATAACCCTACACTGAACCCCTACCTGGCCTATCAGGGTGTCTCAGTGTGGCTACTGCTTTATAACCCTACACTGAACCCCTACCTGGCCTATCAGGGTGTCTCAGTGTGGCTACTGCTTTTATAACCCTACACTGAACCCCTACCTGGCCTCTCAGGGTGTCTCAGTGTGGCTACTGCTTTATAACCCTACACTGAACCCCTACCTGGCCTCTCAGGGTGTCTCAGTGTGGCTACTGCTTATAACCCTACACTGAACCCCTACCTGGCCTCTCAGGGTGTCTCAGTGTGGCTACTGCTTTATAACCCTACACTGAACCCCTACCTGGCCTCTCAGGGTGTCTCAGTGTGGCTACTGCTGTATAACCCTACACTGAACCCCTACCTGGCCTCTCAGGGTGTCTCAGTGTGGCTACTGCTTTATAACCCTACACTGAACCCCTACCTGGCCTTCAGGGTGTCTCAGTGTGGCTACTGCTGTATAACCCTACACTGAACCCCTACCTGGCCTATCAGGGTGTCTCAGTGTGGCTACTGCTTTATAACCCTACACTGAACCCCTACCTGGCCTATCAGTGTGTCTCAGTGTGGCTACTGCTTTATAACCCTACACTGAACCCCTACCTGGCCTATCAGGGTGTCTCAGTGTGGCTACTGCTTTATAACCCTACACTGAACCCCTACCTGGCCTATCAGGGTGTCTCAGTGTGGCTACTGCTGTATAACCCTACACTGAACCCCTACCTGGCCTATCAGGGTGTCTCAGTGTGGCTACTGCTTTATAACCCTACACTGAACCCCTACCTGGCCTATCAGTGTGTCTCAGTGTGGCTACTGCTTTATAACCCTACACTGAACCCCTACCTGGCCTCTCAGGGTGTCTCAGTGTGGCTACTGCTGTATAACCCTACACTGAACCCCTACCTGGCCTATCAGGTGTCTCAGTGTGGCTACTGCTGTATAACCCTACACTGAACCCCTACCTGGCCTTCAGGGTGTCTCAGTGTGGCTACTGCTTTATAACCCTACACTGAACCCCTACCTGGCCTATCAGTGTGTCTCAGTGTGGCTACTGCTTTATAACCCTACACTGAACCCCTACCTGGCCTATCAGGGTGTCTCAGTGTGGCTACTGCTTTATAACCCTACACTGAACCCCTACCTGGCCTATCAGTGTGTCTCAGTGTGGCTACTGCTGTATAACCCTACACTGAACTCCTACCTGGCCTATCAGGGTGTCTCAGTGTGGCTACTGCTTTATAACCCTACACTGAACCCCTACCTGGCCTATCAGGGTGTCTCAGTGTGGCTACTGCTTTATAACCCTACACTGAACCCCTACCTGGCCTCTCAGGGTGTCTCAGTGTGGCTACTGCTTTATAACCCTACACTGAACCCCTACCTGGCCTATCAGGGTGTCTCAGTGTGGCTACTGCTTTATAACCCTACACTGAACCCCTACCTGGCCTATCAGTGTGTGTCAGTGTGGCTACTGCTTTATAACCCTACACTGAACCCCTACCTGGCCTATCAGGGTGTCTCAGTGTGGCTACTGCTGTATAACCCTACACTGAACCCCTACCTGGCCTCTCAGGGTGTCTCAGTGTGGCTACTGCTTTATAACCCTACACTGAACCCCTACCTGGCCTATCAGGGTGTCTCAGTGTGGCTACTGCTTTATAACCCTACACTGAACCCCTACCTGGCCTATCAGTGTGTCTCAGTGTGGCTACTGCTTTATAACCCTACACTGAACCCCTACCTGGCCTATCAGGGTGTCTCAGTGTGGCTACTGCTTTATAACCCTACACTGAACCCCTACCTGGCCTATCAGGGTGTCTCAGTGTGGCTACTGCTTTATAACCCTACACTGAACCCCTACCTGGCCTATCAGGGTGTCTCAGTGTGGCTACTGCTTTATAACCCTACACTGAACCCCTACCTGGCCTATCAGTGTGTCTCAGTGTGGCTACTGCTTTATAACCCTACACTGAACCCCTACCTGGCCTATCAGGGTGTCTCAGTGTGGCTACTGCTTTATAACCCTACACTGAACCCCTACCTGGCCTATCAGGGTGTCTCAGTGTGGCTACTGCTGTATAACCCTACACTGAACCCCTACCTGGCCTATCAGGGTGTCTCAGTGTGGCTACTGCTTTATAACCCTACACTGAACCTCTACCTGGCCTCTCAGGGTGTGTCAGTGTGGCTACTGCTTTATAACCCTACACTGAACCCCTACCTGGCCTATCAGGGTGTCTCAGTGTGGCTACTGCTTTATAACCCTACACTGAACCCCTACCTGGCCTATCAGGGTGTCTCAGTGTGGCTACTGCTTTATAACCCTACACTGAACCCCTACCTGGCCTATCAGTGTGTCTCAGTGTGGCTACTGCTTATAACCCTACACTGAACTCCTACCTGGCCTATCAGGGTGTCTCAGTGTGGCTACTGCTTTATAACCCTACACTGAACCCCTACCTGGCCTATCAGGGTTTTGTTGGTTTTTTCAGTGTGGCTACTGCTTTATAACCCTACACTGAACCCCTACCTGGCCTATCAGGGTGTCTCAGTGTGGCTACTGCTTTATAACCCTACACTGAACCCCTCCTACCTGGCCTAAAAAACCCCCCGGTGTGTCTCAGTGTGGCTACTGCTTTATAACCCTACACTGAACCCCTACCTGGCCTTCAGGGTGTCTCAGTGTGGCTACTGCTGTATAACCCTACACTGAACCCCTACCTGGCCTATCAGGGTGTCTCAGTGTGGCTACTGCTTTATAACCCTACACTGAACCCCTACCTGGCCTTCAGGGTGTCTCAGTGTGGCTACTGCTGTATAACCCTACACTGAACCCCTACCTGGCCTCTCAGGGTGTCTCAGTGTGGCTACTGCTTTATAACCCTACACTGAACCCCTACCTGGCCTTCAGGGTGTCTCAGTGTGGCTACTGCTGTATAACCCTACACTGAACCCCTACCTGGCCTCTCAGGGTGTCTCAGTGTGGCTACTGCTTTATAACCCTACACTGAACCCCTACCTGGCCTTCAGGGTGTCTCAGTGTGGCTACTGCTGTATAACCCTACACTGAACCCCTACCTGGCCTCTCAGGGTGTCTCAGTGTGGCTACTGCTGTATAACCCTACACTGAACCCCTACCTGGCCTCTCAGGGTGTCTCAGTGTGGCTACTGCTGTATAACCCTACACTGAACCCCTACCTGGCCTCTCAGGGTGTCTCAGTGTGGCTACTGCTGTATAACCCTACACTGAACCCCTACCTGGCCTATCAGGGTGTCTCAGTGTGGCTACTGCTGTATAACCCTACACTGAACCCCTACCTGGCCTATCAGGGTGTCTCAGTGTGGCTACTGCTTTATAACCCTACACTGAACCCCTACCTGGCCTATCAGGGTGTCTCAGTGTGGCTACTGCTTTATAACCCTACACTGAACCCCTACCTGGCCTATCAGGGTGTCTCAGTGTGGCTACTGCTTTATAACCCTACACTGAACCCCTACCTGGCCTATCAGGGTGTCTCAGTGTGGCTACTGCTTTATAACCCTACACTGAACCCCTACCTGGCCTATCAGGGTGTCTCAGTGTGGCTACTGCTTTATAACCCTACACTGAACCCCTACCTGGCCTATCAGTGTGTCTCAGTGTGGCTACTGCTTTATAACCCTACACTGAACCCCTACCTGGCCTCTCAGGGTGTCTCAGTGTGGCTACTGCTTTATAACCCTACACTGAACCCCTACCTGGCCTATCAGTGTGTCTCAGTGTGGCTACTGCTGTATAACCCTACACTGAACCCCTACCTGGCCTCTCAGGGTGTCTCAGTGTGGCTACTGCTTTATAACCCTACACTGAACCCCTACCTGGCCTATCAGTGTGTCTCAGTGTGGCTACTGCTTTATAACCCTACACTGAACCCCTACCTGGCCTATCAGGGTGTCTCAGTGTGGCTACTGCTTTATAACCCTACACTGAACCCCTACCTGGCCTATCAGTGTGTCTCAGTGTGGCTACTGCTTTATAACCCTACACTGAACCCCTACCTGGCCTATCAGGGTGTCTCAGTGTGGCTACTGCTTTATAACCCTACACTGAACCCCTACCTGGCCTATCAGTGTGTCTCAGTGTGGCTACTGCTTTATAACCCTACACTGAACCCCTACCTGGCCTCTCAGGGTGTCTCAGTGTGGCTACTGCTTTATAACCCTACACTGAACCCCTACCTGGCCTATCAGGGTGTCTCAGTGTGGCTACTGCTTTATAACCCTACACTGAACCCCTACCTGGCCTTCAGGTGTCTCAGTGTGGCTACTGCTTTATAACCCTACACTGAACCCCTACCTGGCCTATCAGGGTGTCTCAGTGTGGCTACTGCTTTATAACCCTACACTGAACCCCTACCTGGCCTTCAGGGTGTCTCAGTGTGGCTACTGCTTTATAACCCTACACTGAACCCCTACCTGGCCTATCAGGGTGTCTCAGTGTGGCTACTGCTTTATAACCCTACACTGAACCCCTACCTGGCCTATCAGGGTGTCTCAGTGTGGCTACTGCTTTATAACCCTACACTGAACCCCTACCTGGCCTATCAGGGTGTCTCAGTGTGGCTACTGCTTTATAACCCTACACTGAACCCCTACCTGGCCTATCAGGGTGTCTCAGTGTGGCTACTGCTTTATAACCCTACACTGAACCCCTACCTGGCCTATCAGGGTGTCTCAGTGTGGCTACTGCTTTATAACCCTACACTGAACCCCTACCTGGCCTATCAGTGTGTCTCAGTGTGGCTACTGCTTTATAACCCTACACTGAACCCCTACCTGGCCTATCAGGGTGTCTCAGTGTGGCTACTGCTTTATAACCCTACACTGAACCCCTACCTGGCCTATCAGGGTGTCTCAGTGTGGCTACTGCTTTATAACCCTACACTGAACCCCTACCTGGCCTATCAGGGTGTCTCAGTGTGGCTACTGCTTTATAACCCTACACTGAACCCTACCTGGCCTTCAGGGTGTCTCAGTGTGGCTACTGCTTTATAACCCTACACTGAACCCCTACCTGGCCTATCAGGGTGTCTCAGTGTGGCTACTGCTGTATAACCCTACACTGAACTCCTACCTGGCCTATCAGGGTGTCTCAGTGTGGCTACTGCTTTATAACCCTACACTGAACCCCTACCTGGCCTATCAGGGTGTCTCAGTGTGGCTACTGCTGTATAACCCTACACTGAACTCCTACCTGGCCTATCAGGGTGTCTCAGTGTGGCTACTGCTTTATAACCCTACACTGAACCCCTACCTGGCCTATCAGGGTGTCTCAGTGTGGCTACTGCTTTATAACCCTACACTGAACCCCTACCTGGCCTATCAGGGTGTCTCAGTGTGGCTACTGCTTTATAACCCTACACTGAACCCCTACCTGGCCTATCAGGGTGTCTCAGTGTGGCTACTGCTTTATAACCCTACACTGAACCCCTACCTGGCCTTCAGGGTGTCTCAGTGTGGCTACTGCTTTTATAACCCTACACTGAACCCCTACCTGGCCTATCAGTGTGTCTCAGTGTGGCTACTGCTTTATAACCCTACACTGAACCCCTACCTGGCCTCTCAGGTGTCTCAGTGTGGCTACTGCTGTATAACCCTACACTGAACCCCTACCTGGCCTATCAGTGTGTCTCAGTGTGGCTACTGCTTTATAACCCTACACTGAACCCCTACCTGGCCTCTCAGGGTGTCTCAGTGTGGCTACTGCTGTATAACCCTACACTGAACCCCTACCTGGCCTTCAGGGTGTCTCAGTGTGGCTACTGCTGTATAACCCTACACTGAACCCCTACCTGGCCTCTCAGGGTGTCTCAGTGTGGCTACTGCTTTATAACCCTACACTGAACCCCTACCTGGCCTATCAGGGTGTCTCAGTGTGGCTACTGCTGTATAACCCTACACTGAACCCCTACCTGGCCTATCAGGGTGTCTCAGTGTGGCTACTGCTTTATAACCCTACACTGAACCCCTACCTGGCCTCTCAGGGTGTCTCAGTGTGGCTACTGCTTTATAACCCTACACTGAACCCCTACCTGGCCTATCAGGTGTCTCAGTGTGGCTACTGCTTTATAACCCTACACTGAACCCCACTGGCCTTCAGGGTGTCTCAGTGTGGCTACTGCTTTATAACCCTACACTGAACCCCTACCTGGCCTATCAGGGTGTCTCAGTGTGGCTACTGCTTTATAACCCTACACTGAACCCCTACCTGGCCTATCAGGGTGTCTCAGTGTGGCTACTGCTTTATAACCCTACACTGAACCCCTACCTGGCCTATCAGGGTGTCTCAGTGTGGCTACTGCTTTATAACCCTACACTGAACCCCTACCTGGCCTATCAGGGTGTCTCAGTGTGGCTACTGCTTTATAACCCTACACTGAACCCCTACCTGGCCTATCAGGGTGTCTCGTGTGGCTACTGCTTTATAACCCTACACTGAACCCCACCTGGCCTATCAGGTGTCTCAGTGTGGCTACTGCTTTATAACCCTACACTGAACCCCTACCTGGCCTATCAGGGTGTCTCAGTGTGGCTACTGCTTTATAACCCTACACTGAACCCCTACCTGGCCTATCAGGGTGTCTCAGTGTGGCTACTGCTTATAACCCTACACTGAACCCCTACCTGGCCTATCAGGGTGTCTCAGTGTGGCTACTGCTTATAACCCTACACTGAACCCCTACCTGGCCTATCAGGGTGTCTCAGTGTGGCTACTGCTTTATAACCCTACACTGAACCCCTACCTGGCCTATCAGGGTGTCTCAGTGTGGCTACTGCTTTATAACCCTACACTGAACCCCTACCTGGCCTATCAGGGTGTCTCAGTGTGGCTACTGCTTTATAACCCTACACTGAACCCCTACCTGGCCTATCAGGGTGTCTCAGTGTGGCTACTGCTTTATAACCCTACACTGAACCCCTACCTGGCCTATCAGGGTGTCTCAGTGTGGCTACTGCTGTATAACCCTACACTGAACCCCTACCTGGCCTATCAGGGTGTCTCAGTGTGGCTACTGCTTTATAACCCTACACTGAACCCCTACCTGGCCTATCAGGGTGTCTCAGTGTGGCTACTGCTGTATAACCCTACACTGAACCCCTACCTGGCCTATCAGGGTGTCTCAGTGTGGCTACTGCTTTATAACCCTACACTGAACCCCTACCTGGCCTATCAGGGTGTCTCAGTGTGGCTACTGCTGTATAACCCTACACTGAACCCCTACCTGGCCTATCAGGGTGTCTCAGTGTGGCTACTGCTGTATAACCCTACACTGAACCCCTACCTGGCCTATCAGGGTGTCTCAGTGTGGCTACTGCTGTATAACCCTACACTGAACCCCTACCTGGCCTATCAGGGTGTCTCAGTGTGGCTACTGCTTTATAACCCTACACTGAACCCCTACCTGGCCTATCAGGGTGTCTCAGTGTGGCTACTGCTGTATAACCCTACACTGAACCCCTACCTGGCCTATCAGGGTGTCTCAGTGTGGCTACTGCTTTATAACCCTACACTGAACCCCTACCTGGCCTATCAGGGTGTCTCAGTGTGGCTACTGTTGTATAACCCTACACTGAACCCTACCTGGCCTATCAGGGTGTCTCAGTGTGGCTACTGCTTTTATAACCCTACACTGAACCCCTACCTGGCCTACCAGGGTGTCTCAGTGTGGCTACTGTTGTATAACCCTACTCCTGTTGGTGTTATCATTCATGATTGTCATCTCCCCACCTCTTGTTCACATTATAAAGTAGCATCATCAACTATTTGATAATTCAAGAATGAAGAAACATCAAACAAATAAGTTTAGCTGCAGCAGTAACAATACCTCCACCACTCCACGAGAACAGCACAAGTTAATGCCAATCCACTACATCTACATTTTGTAGAAATTCAAGCTGAGAACTGAAGATAAGCAAACAAAAAATGATATTTACTGTTAAAGTAAAATATTGTGGCCCCAACCATCTGGTAGCAAAGAGAACAGGCACCCCCAAGTTCAATGCCAATCCAATGCTCCAGCACATTTTGTCAGTTCAACAATTTTCCAATAGTCGGCCCGAGCCTTTGTATCAGGGAAATCAAACAAAAGTGTCCCAAACATATGATTACTAATATAATTTTTATGCCCATTCAGAACCAAAGCGGTGTCCCCAACATATCAAGGACTGTTTCAATCCACATTCAAACTTTTTTGATTTTGCACCTTTTTAGTAAAATATATTAAACATGATGATCATAAAATCTACCACCTTTATCAAGTGTAGGGCTATGCTGGAATGCCATAAATAATGAGCTAGCTACAAACAGCCACAGACGGTCACAGTCAGTGACCAGTGAGTGGGAGTCTGGTGACCACAATGTCCAGCATACCAGGGGTAATGACATAAACATCCACTGACTGTGTCCAACACTTGAGTGACCTCAGCACTCACACACCAAACTCTCTTAATCAGAATGAGTTTACCCATTCATCCCCACATTTACTTCCCCACAGCTGATGCTTTGAATGTGAATGACATCCTCTGTGACTGTTGTGTCCCCAGTAAAGGCTGACAGTGACAGTGTGTGTTGTCAGTGTGTGTTGTGTTGTGTTGTGTTGTGTTGTGTTGTGTTGTGTTGTGTTGTGTTGTGTTGTGTTGTGTTGTGTTGTGTTGTGTTGTGTTGTGTTGTGTTGTGTTGTGTTGTGTTGCACACAGCACAGCCCACACATTAGACAGACACTCGCAGGACTTCACGTTGATGACATGTCAGAACCAGTTTTCTTGCGATTTAGTCTGTTCTAAAAGTTAAGACTTCAGCCATTGCAGTTGCTACAACCAACATGAATTCATGCCATCAGCATTATTATTAGATCACCATCAGAGTTAAATTACTGTCATTGATTTGATGTCTTTTTGATAATGCTTATCTCCTTACCAAGTACAGGGTAATTCTACTCTACTTAGACTTAGTTCCTGCTATTTTCAAAAATTACTTTCTTTTTGTACCATACATGGATCTTGAGAATATTGAATGGTTCTAACCCTTTACGTTTGTTTCAAGGATCACTGAATATATAATTTCAAAGATTTTTGTGCTGCCAAAGGAATCTGTTTGTATTAACTAATATAACTTCCGGTATAGAATGTAAACACTGAGCAGAGAGCAGTCATTAGGGGAGCAGCATCTGCATGATAAAACCTTGTCATAGAAGGATATATTCAAATAAAAAAATCATTACCGGTACATGGTTTGGCTTAAAATTGAAATATAATTTTTTTTAAAGATACAGCACTGGTGGTGTGTTTAGAAGTGAAAAATCACAGATCAAGTGTTCTTTATAACATATAACAGCTGACAGTGATTCAATTTTCAATACTAGAAATGTGCCATGCATACGTAAGTCTCCACTACCAGGTAGGCCTATTTAAGCCTCACTCACGGCTCACTGTTAAGCTAAGGATGGAATTATAAATGTAACATTGCCCAAAGTTTAACATAAATTATATTAATTAATATAAAAATCTTTACATTTATTTACAACTACTATTGTCACCATGGTGATGTGTTCTAGTCACATGAATTGATGATCTCTGCAGTGTAATAATTCACTCTCGATTGGATTATTTAATTTTTATTTTATTCGAGACTATTTACAGTTTGGTTAATCTTTAAATTAAAAACCCATGTCTATGTTAATGATGTGCACAGACATCTACAATTAGCGGACTGAATACATGCAACGTTCCAACTGGCATTTATTACAACCAGATGTACTGTGAATCAGATCAATCAGACTTTGTAATGTTATGATCATCTGATATGGTATGACGTATGAAGTTATTTTTTATGTACTTGCAGCGTGTTTAGCCGAGGGTACTTGGCAGAGGAAGGTGGACAGAGCTGTGTTGATGCTGTGACCTACTGGCCCAGCCCTGCCTGCTGCTCACGGCTGCCAAGTGGAGTGGCTGCAGTTGGAGTGGAGTGGAGTGGAGTGGAGGGTATACACCAAGCACCATTGACCCAGAACACACCCCAACAATGTACAACACTTATCTCACATCTACTACTGTGGTCACAACATATGCTGGTTAATAACTCGTGAATGAGACATCTTAATACACAGTTATGTACACCCCTGTCTCTACAGACATACAGCAGCACTACTGCTTGACGAGTGAGGCCTGGGTTGTATGCCAGTGTATGGCAGACCACTGACCTACATGTGTAGCAGTGACCTAAACATAATAGACACCAGGTTGTCTCATCCCTGGACACACAGGACAGAGTACTGTTAAATAATTAAACGAACATCTGTCCAGTTCACAAATTGTATTGAATAGTGATCACGGAGTGACAGACCAAAGTCCCGGACCATGTTTTCAGGATCTGTGACTAGAGAGCAGTGAATAGTCCCACGAGACAATTATACAGAATGATATACCATTTCACTATAACAATCAAACCATAAGAAGTCTATGGAATCACTAAGCAGAATGTCATTACAATTAACTAGATATGGAATGTTGTCACAATGCACATAGCCATGGTCCACCATTGTGTCATCACATACACTATTTCCATGTCACATTGACAATAAGTCTCCCAGTGGGCCATCCTAGTCAAAGTACAATATCAATTTTATGTCTAAAATCTGGGTTAAGAGCTCATTAGAATGTTACTGGAAATGGTTTCATAGGTCTACAGAGCAGACAGAACTAAGAACTCTACAGGACAATGTGGACCTGTGGAGCCTGGGAGTGACATAGCTTCATGGCGCTCCTGTTCACAGCAAACACAAACAATACCTTATCACTATCAGAGAACACTGACTTCTGACACAATGTTGACAGTGGCATAGAAGCACTAGGGTTGTGTCAATAACTATTTGTTAGTTCTTGTGATAAAAGGTTCCATAGTTTTTACTGGGTTGAGTGATACAGGAATGACGGGAGACTACAGACTAGTGCAGAGTAATGATTACTGTGGTTAATCTCACAAATAATTGCAACCATTGCAGTGATGTTCTTCATAAAATAGCCCTGGCAGTGGCAGCTAGATATTAATTTGAGTTGTGATAATTTTGTGTCCATAACTCGCACAAGTATATGCGCACAAGCATGTACACTCATGCAGACACACATTCACTTGCCCATGTCATGCACACACATTTGGCACCCGTTATATCTGCACATGTCATTATTACTTTTAAAGATAATATTTTATATATAACTTGTAGCAATACTTCCTGAGAACTGAGATATGGTCAAACTAAAGTTAGTGAAATACTGCTCATCACAGAGCAAGGTAGATGACGAGAGACAGTCTAAACAGGACAACAGCGAGGTCAGCTGGAATGACATCACAGTCACACCTGTCTATCCAACTAGTGCAGTCAGTGGTCCCCAATCAATAACTCGTACTCAGTTATGTTCTGAAGCTTATATCACGGCCAGTCTGTAATTAGCTGCCCCATTGTGACGCTGTGAGCACATGCATGACATCATTGACACGCTCACGTGAACACTGAATGTTATCAATGAGAAATGTACATGTCTTCTTTCGTTTGACATTTACAGAACACAAATAACAAACTTAATTAATTCCTATTGGCATATTCAATTTAGCAGTAGGAAATTGCAAATTGCAAACCACATTTTCTGCACATTGATAATAGTCACTGTGTGACAGGTATACTTCTAAAAACATTGCGATAACAGAATGTCACAGTAGTTATCAAAAACAATGACTATCACCAGTGATACAAGTGCACACAAGTTATCTGTATGAAACTTATGTCACATGACATTTGTGTGACTTCAGCTGCATAGAGTAGTTAGGCAAGAAGACTGAAATATCTGGAAAATATATTATAGTACCTTACTCAGTTACTGTGACATATGGCTAGCCCAGTTTCTGTACTCGTGTGCGACTAATTTGCTGTACAGCATATAAATTACTGTTAGATACATTAATCCTTTTGGATTGTCCCACGTTAATCATAATCATAGACAGATAAGGTGGCTATTTGATAGAGGTGATCATAAAGTAAGTCTACTTCAGCTATATTGTCATAAGTCACAAGCATATTCACAAAATAAATTTACTGGGCATTATACATGTAAGAGTTAATTTGATATATAATGTATGTGCAAATTGTACTTTTATTTATGAAATAATTAGTATCCTGGCAAATATACTTAGCATAATGTGTAGTATGCTAGCAAATATAGTTATAAACTTACCGTAATGTTCAGATTGTGCTTAACCATGAACATACATGTAAATTAATTGATACAATTCAAAGTTCAAACTCTATTGGGATTCTATTCTGTGTCTGTGTTCCACGTGCTCAAACTGTTTCTGAGTCTGCCTGTGAGAGAAGTCAGGTGTGTCTCCTGCGTCACAGATACACATCAGCCTACCAGGTCCTCTCTAAGACAGGCTTCCAATCTTATCTCTACGGATGATACAGTACACCACAGGAAGGGTATTACTCAAGTTTCTAGATCAGCATCATAGCTACCAGTGGATATTATTAAATTACCATGGAATGTTGCACAACTCCAGATGCCATACGAGACAGAGATGTGTCTAAGTGTCTAAGTACAATAATGCACAAGTCACAAGCAAATGGATACATTTTATAATTCAGGAGCAATTTGACATCAAAAAGTAATAATAATTATGTGCATGAGTCAATGATTATTGTGATTATAAAGTGATACTAGTTAGTTAAATATGCAATTCAAGCATTACAGATATTTATTATACTGCAAATGAATAATGTAAGACTACAGGTGTCTAGTACTAACTATCTATTAACAAATGGCAACATATTAAGTAAACTATTTTAATTACGGGGTACCTACAGTTTCCATAAATGGTTGGCAGTTCTGATTGTGTTCTGATTGTGATTAAGAGATCACAGGTGGATATATGTGATTACTACAGTGGGTGTCTAGTTCTGTCTACAGTAGAACAATAAACAATCAGTGATTGAAAATCAGTTACATTTCTTCTAACACTTGCCAATGAACTGTCTTCAGAGTAAACAAAGGGGATTTCCCCAAGAGGGGGGCACACACCAATTCAATGCAATTTGCACATGCCTTTTGTAGGAGACATCTGAGAGCTGACAAGGAACTAAGTCATCGGCCAAGACCAAATAGCAGCTCTACTAGAGCCTGGTGCAGCTATCACAGCAACATTCATGTCACAACCCTGTGTAGTGTCAGTTAACACCCCGTGGAGCTATGTAACAGCACACAGACAGGGCCCCATCTACTGTCTTGTCATTCATCCATCTATTGCCTCACCATTCACACTGATCCCAGTCCCAACCACCATACACAGC
>JAODUO010000422.1:312500-317500 GCA_025642075.2 Ridgeia piscesae
GAATCTGAGTTAACACACATGACACCAGTACGTGAACAAGGCCCTTAGCTGACGGGTCGAAACGTCTACTCGTCATCGACAATTAGCTCCAAAGTAAGTTAAATTATATTACAATAAAACCTGGTCCTACCGATCATGACAGCTACCCGGTCCTACCGATCATGACAGCTACCTGGCCCTACCGATCACGTACAGCTACCTTGTCCTACCGATCATGACAGCTACCTGGCCCTACCGATCTTGTACAGCTACCTTGTCCTACAGATCATGACAGCTACCTGGTCCTACGGATCATGTACAGCTACCTGGTCCTACCGATCATATACAGCTATCTTGTCCTACAGATCATGACAGCTACCTGGCCCTACCGATCATGTACAGCTACCTGGTCCTACCAATCATGACAGCTACCTGTTCTTACCGATCATGCAGAGCTACCTGGTCCTACAGATCATGACAGCTACCTGGTCCTACCGATCATGCCCATGCAGCTACCTAGTCCTACAGATCATGACAGCTACCTGTTCCTACCGATCATGCAGAGCAACCTGGTCCTACATATCATGACAGCTACCTGGTCCTACCGATCATGCCCAGCTACCTGGTCCTACAGATCATGACAGCTACCTGGTCCTACCGATCATGCAGAGCTACCTGGTCCTACAGATCATGACAGCTACCTGGTCCTACCGATCATGCCCAGCTACCTGGTCCTACCGATCATGCCCAGCTACCTGGTCCTACAGTTCATGACAGCTACCTGTTCCTACCGATCATGCCCAGCTACCTGGTCCTACAGATCATGCAGAGCTACCTGGTCCTACAGATCATGCAGAGCTACCTGGTCCTACAGATCATGACAGCTACCTGGTCCTACCGATCATGCCCAGCTACCTGGTCCTACCGATCATGCCCAGCTACCTGGTCCTACCGATCATGCAGAGCTACCTGGTCCTACAGATCATGACAGCTACCTGGTCCTACATATCATGACAGCTACCTGGTCCTACCGATCATGCAGAGCTACCTGGTCCTACAGATCATGACAGCTACCTGGTCCTACCGATCATGCAAGCTACCTGGTCCTACAGATCATGACAGCTACCTGTTCCTACCGATCATGCCCAGCTACCTGGTCCTACATATCATGACAGCTACCTGGTCCTACCGATCATGCCCAGCTACCTGGTCCTACAGATCATGACAGCTACCTGGTCCTACCGATCATGCCCAGCTACCTGGTCCTACAGATCATGACAGCTACCTGGTCCTACCGATCATGCCCAGCTACCTGGTCCTACCGATCATGCCCAGCTACCTGGTCCTACCGACCATGACAGCTACCTGGTCCTACCGATCATGCCCAGCTACCTGGTCCTACATCATGCCCAGCTACCTGGTCCTACCGATCATGCCCAGCTACCTGGTCCTACCGATCATGACAGCTACCTGGTCCTACCGATCATGCCCAGCTACCTGGTCCTACCGATCATGCCCAGCTACCTGGTCCTACCGATCATGCCCAGCTACCTGGTCCTACCGATCATGCCCAGCTACCTGGTCCTACAGATCATACCCGCTACCTGGTCCTACCGATCATGACAGCTACCTGGTCCTACCGATCATGCCAGCTACCTGGTCCTACCGATCATGCCCAGCTACCTGGTCCTACCGATCATGCCCAGCTACCTGGTCCTA
The DNA here is from genome assembly GCA_025642075.2 of Ridgeia piscesae. Lineage (NCBI taxonomy): Eukaryota > Metazoa > Annelida > Polychaeta > Sabellida > Siboglinidae > Ridgeia > Ridgeia piscesae. The sequence goes on from JAODUO010000422.1 coordinate 314,199, forward strand.
CCGATCATGCCCAGCTACCTGGTCCTACAGATCATGCCAGCTACCTGGTCCTACGATCATACCCAGCTACCTGGTCCTACCGACCATGACAGCTACCTGGTCCTACCGATCATGTCCAGCTACCTGGTCCTACAGATCATGTCCAGCTACCTGGTCCTACAGATCATGACAGCTACCTGGTCCTACCGATCATGCCCAGCTACCTGGTCCTACCGACCATGACAGCTACCTGGTCCTACCGATCATGTCCAGCTACCTGGTCCTACCGACCATGACAGCTACCTGGTCCTACCGATCATGCCCAGCTACCTGGTCCTACCGATCATGCCCAGCTACCTGGTCCTACCGACCATGACAGCTACCTGGTCCTACCGATCATGCCCAGCTACCTGGTCCTACCGACCATGACAGCTACCTGGTCCTACCGATCATGCCCAGCTACCTGGTCCTACGATCATGCCCAGCTACCTGGTCCTACCGACCATGACAGCTACCTGGTCCTACGATCATGCCCAGCTACCTGGTCCTACAGATCATGCCCAGCTACCTGGTCCTACCGATCATACCCAGCTACCTGGTCCTACCGACCATGACACTACCTGGTCCTACCGATCATGCCCAGCTACCTGGTCCTACCGATCATGCCCAGCTACCTGGTCCTACCGATCATACCCAGCTACCTGGTCCTACCGACCATGACAGCTACCTGGTCCTACCGATCATACCCAGCTACCTGGTCCTACCGATCATGCCCAGCTACCTGGTCCTACAGATCATACCCGCTACCTGGTCCTACCGATCATGCCCAGCTACCTGGTCCTACCGACCATGACAGCTACCTGGTCCTACCGATCATGCCCAGCTACCTGGTCCTACCGACCATGACAGCTACCTGGTCCTACCGATCATGCCCAGCTACCTGGTCCTACGACATCCCGCTACCTGGTCCTACGATCATGCCCAGCTACCTGGTCCTACCGACCATGACAGCTACCTGGTCCTACAGATCATGTCCAGCTACCTGGTCCTACCGATCATGCCCAGCTACCTGGTCCTACCGACCATGACAGCTACCTGGTCCTACAGATCATGCCCAGCTACCTGGTCCTACGATCATGCCCAGCTACCTGGTCCTACCGACCATGACAGCTACCTGGTCCTACCGATCATGTCCAGCTACCTGGTCCTACAGATCATGCCCAGCTACCTGGTCCTACCGATCATACCCAGCTACCTGGTCCTACCGACCATGACAGCTACCTGGTCCTACGATCATGCCCAGCTACCTGGTCCTACCGATCATGCCCAGCTACCTGGTCCTACCGATCATGCAGCTACCTGGTCCTACCGATCAGACCCAGCTACCTGGTCCTACCGATCATGCCCAGCTACCTGGTCCTACCGACCATGACAGCTACCTGGTCCTACCGACCATGACAGCTACCGGTCCTACCGATCATGCCCAGCTACCTGGTCCTACCGATCATGCCCAGCTACCTGGTCCTACCGACCATGACAGCTACCTGGTCCTACCGATCATGCCCAGCTACCTGGTCCTACCGATCATGCCCAGCTACCTGGTCCTACCGATCATACCCAGCTACCTGGTCCTACCGACCATGACAGCTACCTGGTCCTACCGATCATGCCCAGCTACCTGGTCCTACCGATCATGCCCAGCTACCTGGTCCTACAGATCATACCCAGCTACCTGGTCCTACCGATCATACCCAGCTACCTGGTCCCACCGACCATGACAGCTACCTGGTCCTACCGATCATACCCAGCTACCTGGTCCTACCGACCATGACAGCTACCTGGTCCTACCGATCATGCCCAGCTACCTGGTCCTACAGATCATACCCAGCTACCTGGTCCTACCGATCATACCCAGCTACCTGGTCTTACCGACCATGACAGCTACCTGGTCCTACCGATCATACCCAGCTACCTGGTCCTACAGATCATACCCAGCTACCTGGTCCTACCGATCATACCCAGCTACCTGGTCCTACCGACCATGACAGCTACCTGGTCCTACCGATCATACCCAGCTACCTGGTCCTACCGATCATGTCCAGCTACCTGGTCCTACCGACCATGACAGCTACCTGGTCCTACCGATCATACCCAGCTACCTGGTCCTACAGATCATGTCCAGCTACCTGGTCCTACCGATCATGTCCAGCTACCTGGTCCTACGACCATGACAGCTACCTGGTCCTACAGATCATGTCCAGCTACCTGGTCCTACAGATCATGTCCAGCTACTTGGTCCTACAGATCATGTCCAGCTGCCTGGTGCTACCGATCATGACAGCTACCTGACCATAGAGATCATGACAGCTACCTGGTCCTACAGATCATGTCCAGCTACCTGGTCCTACAGATCATGTCCAGCTACCTGGTCCTACAGATCATGTCCAGCTGCCTGGTGCTACCGATCATGACAGCTACGTGGTCCTACAGATCATGTCCAGCTACCTGGTCCTACCTATCATGACAGCTACCTGGTCCTACAGATCATGTCCAGCTACCTGGTCCTACCGAATGCGCCCTAATAAAAGAAGGCAACTCATCCTTCCACATGAATGATGTGCCGTCGACTATAAGTGTCCACCAATATTTAAAAGAAGCTCGTGATCGTCGCCATTCACTAAACTCAGCTGAACGTGATCGCAGAGGGTGTGACGAAAGGTTCGTCGTTGACGGGTTGAACATGCGCCAACCTGCGGACTGGAAAGCCGTCTTCACAAATGAAGAAAACAAGTCATTTTTATACACAGATCTTCTACTCGAGCACTGCTTCATTGTTTATAGGCATGTTGCACCAATTGCACCAATTGCTGTACCGTGAACTCGTGTGAGGTCCTAAAATATGAATTATCATCATCTAGGGAATCCCCATTAGCATCATTGATAAGCTTGCCTTCCATGCATGACGGTTCATTAATGTTAAGGTGCAACCTCCGCTGGGACACGGGTCACTCCAAGTGCGGCTATATCGATGTTAGGTCTGACCAGTCCTTTGCCTAGGAGACCAGTCCTTTGACCAGTCCTCCATGACACATCATGGCGGGCATATTGCACGCGCCGACTGTGACGTGTGTCACCGTGGTGCTCTCTTGTATTTCGTCCGCTACATGGGATCTCATCCAGCTGCCGGTGGCCATGCAGCCATGCAGGGAGAGTCGACGAGGCCAATTTCCAACCCCTTCCTCTTTCGCTCGAGGCAAACAGCCTAACCAAAAAGAGGGGTGCTCAGTAAGAGAGCTTTTTTTTTTTTTTATATATATATATAT
>JAODUO010000422.1:322500-339682 GCA_025642075.2 Ridgeia piscesae
CATACATAATATATGTACTGTTTAGTTTTACACTTATTAAAACATTATTTTTATGGGGACAAAATAAATGACCGTAGCATAGCAATTCCAGAATCTACATTATTGTTATTAATGAGCTAAACTGTGGACGTTGTACGTTGATCTTCTCCACGTCTTCACCAACGGCCCATGTTCCCTTTCTCTCTTGCCTCCTTCTCTCGTTGCCCGTACACCGCCCCCCCCCCACCCCACCACCAGTGACACATTTCACAAACCACGCAACGTTGGTTATTTAAGACTAAATTCAGTTTCGTGTTTGTATATTTATTTACATGCTTGAATATATTTGTGAAATGTAAGATAACTGAGTGGTGGGCCACACTCCTGCAGAGACCGTACCATTAACGAGTCGTGTATGGATCCTTGTGGAGCGCTGTGGCGCAGTGGCTAAAATACAAGCTTCTCAATAAACAGTTGAACGAATAAGAACCTACATACAGTAGTGGACAATTGTGTATGAATACTCTCGGCACGCGACGTTCACGCGCGCGCATGCATGCACGCACACACACGCACACATATATTTCGAAGGATCTTGTTTTCCATAGTTCTTTAGTTCAATTATGAATGCCAGGCCAGTCGACATGCACTCATTGTAAAGCAGCGTTCTAGCATGCTAGTATGAATAATAGATCTCCGTCACATAACTGGAAGGATTACAATAGGGAACAAGGAATAGAATTATGTGAAATCAATATAGACATATATGTCAAAGTAAGTCAACTAAAAACTGCGTCACTAACTCATTCAAACCAAAGGGATTGTCTTCAAAATACGTCACGTTTCGTGGTTTATATTTGATACATGAAAATCCGTAGCTTTTATGTATCATGGGTCGATCTCTTCTATTACGGGAAGAAACCACCCATTACGTTGATTAGTGTTGTTTTGGTCGATGAATTGAACCAATGTTATTCTCTTCTATTACGGGAAGAAACCACACATTACGTTGATTAGTGTTGTTTTGGTCGAGGAATTGAACCAGTATTATTCTCTTCTATTACGGGAAGAAACCACACATTACGTTGATTAGTGTTGTTTTGATCGAGGAATTGAACCAATATTATTCTCTTCTATTACGGGAAGAAACCACACATTACGTTGATTAGTGTTGTTTTGATCGAGGAATTGAACCAGTATTATTCTCTTCTATTACGGGAAGAAACCACACATTACGTTGATTAGTGTTGTTTTGATCGAGGAATTGAACCAGTATTATTCTCTTCTATTACGGGAAGAAACCACACATTACGTTGATTAGTGTTGTTTTGGTCGAGGAATTGAACCAATATTATTCTCTTCTATTACGGGAAGAAACCACACATTACGTTGATTAGTGTTGTTTTGATCGAGGAATTGAACCAGTATTATTCTCTTCTATTACGGGAAGAAACCACACATTACGTTGATTAGTGTTGTTTTGATCGAGGAATTGAACCATATTATTCTCTTCTATTACGGGAAGAAACCACACATTACGTTGATTAGTGTTGTTTTGGTCGAGGAATTGAACCAATATTATTCTCTTCTATTACGGGAAGAAACCACACATTACGTTGATTAGTGTTGTTTTGGTCGAGGAATTGAACCATATTATTCTCTTCTATTACGGGAAGAAACCACACATTACGTTGATTAGTGTTGTTTTGGTCGAGGAATTGAACCAATATTATTCTCTTCTATTACGGGAAGAAACCACACATTACGTTGATTAGTGTTGTTTTGATCGAGGAATTGAACCAATATTATTCTCTTCTATTACGGGAAGAAACCACACATTACGTTGATTAGTGTTGTTTTGATCGAGGAATTGAACCAATATTATTCTCTTCTATTACGGGAAGAAACCACACATTACGTTGATTAGTGTTGTTTTGGTCGAGGAATTGAACCAGTATTATTCTCTTCTATTACGGGAAGAAACCACACATTACGTTGATTAGTGTTGTTTTGGTCGAGGAATTGAACCAATATTATTCTCTTCTATTACGGGAAGAAACCACACATTACGTTGATTAGTGTTGTTTTGGTCGAGGAATTGAACCAGTATTATTCTCTTCTATTACGGGAAGAAACCACACATTACGTTGATTAGTGTTGTTTTGATCGAGGAATTGAACCAATATTATTCTCTTCTATTACGGGAAGAAACCACACATTACGTTGATTAGTGTTGTTTTGATCGAGGAATTGAACCAATATTATTCTCTTCTATTACGGGAAGAAACCACACATTACGTTGATTAGTGTTGTTTTGGTCGAGGAATTGAACCAATATTATTCTCTTCTATTACGGGAAGAAACCACACATTACGTTGATTAGTGTTGTTTTGATCGAGGAATTGAACCAATATTATTCTCTTCTATTACGGGAAGAAACCACACATTACGTTGATTAGTGTTGTTTTGATCGAGGAATTGAACCAATATTATTCTCTTCTATTACGGGAAGAAACCACACATTACGTTGATTAGTGTTGTTTTGGTCGAGGAATTGAACCAATATTATTCTCTTCTATTACGGGAAGAAACCACACATTACGTTGATTAGTGTTGTTTTGGTCGAGGAATTGAACCATATTATTCTCTTCTATTACGGGAAGAAACCACACATTACGTTGATTAGTGTTGTTTTGATCGAGGAATTGAACCAATATTATTCTCTTCTATTACGGGAAGAAACCACACATTACGTTGATTAGTGTTGTTTTGGTCGAGGAATTGAACCAATATTATTCTCTTCTATTACGGGAAGAAACCACACATTACGTTGATTAGTGTTGTTTTGGTCGAGGAATTGAACCAGTATTATTCTCTTCTATTACGGGAAGAAACCACACATTACGTTGATTAGTGTTGTTTTGATCGAGGAATTGAACCAATATTATTCTCTTCTATTACGGGAAGAAACCACACATTACGTTGATTAGTGTTGTTTTGATCGAGGAATTGAACCAATATTATTCTCTTCTATTACGGGAAGAAACCACACATTACGTTGATTAGTGTTGTTTTGGTCGAGGAATTGAACCAATATTATTCTCTTCTATTACGGGAAGAAACCACACATTACGTTGATTAGTGTTGTTTTGATCGAGGAATTGAACCAATATTATTCTCTTCTATTACGGGAAGAAACCACACATTACGTTGATTAGTGTTGTTTTGGTCGAGGAATTGAACCAATATTATTCTCTTCTATTACGGGAAGAAACCACACATTACGTTGATTAATGTTGTTTTGATCGAGGAATTGAACCAATATTATTCTCTTCTATTACGGGAAGAAACCACACATTACGTTGATTAGTGTTGTTTTGGTCGAGGAATTGAACCAATGTTATTGCAGTCACGCGTGTTTGCAATGTTAACTTGTCCTTCTTGTCCACCACTGTTAGGTGTTGTTCGTGGTTTCGTGGTTTATGGCCTTACAACATGACTCCGAGTATGAAATGCCGCAAATTTAAGTACGCAACATTATAAACAGGAATTTGTATTATTGTGCACGTTGTTAAGTCCGCCTCCTCAAGTTATTTCTTACAAATTAACCTATTTTACCGAATACTTGATACAGATGGTATTTTCAAATCGTTGTCGTGAGACCTTTTCAGTTGAAATGAGCAAAATATTATAGCAAGAGTAAAATATAAATATTATTATGAACTGTGTGTGCATCCCACCCGATGTCGTCATCCTCCTTGTACACAGGCGTCTCGTCATTGACCACTTCTCTTACGGTCAGCAATGCATTGCAGTTAAAACATATTGACGAAGACCCTACAAATTAACAATAACCCTGCAAATTGAAAAATTTGTTTTGAATGAGTTACCTTGAAAAACATGATTGTCCTGTGATCTATTATTTTGATAATGTTACAGCAATCTCGATAGGACAAGAGACATTTGTATTTGATAGAACAGTGTTAGGAAAGTTTACAACAATTATTAAAACAAACTATATTTACATGCAGGGTTGGGTGCAAGTACACATGTTGGGATCAAATACAAATACAAATACAACTCGGCCAAATCAAATTCAAATACATTGTTTTTACAGATTTCAATTCAAATACAATTACAAATAACAATTCAGATATAACACTGTCATTTTTGTTTCAAATACAATGAAATTGCATTGCTATTTTTGAAATTTGATTCAAATATAATTAAAATACATGGCCCATGTTTCCATTATAGTTTCAAGTGTATCACAGTGGGGTGAATTTTGTCTTAGGCCTGATTGACTGCTGTAGACTAATTGGCAGGCAGGTTTACTAGACTGTCCTTATCTGTACTACTGTACCAACTAGTGGGTAGCTCTTCCCCTGCACTGGAGGAAACCTGGGTCCCTTTGTCTTAGCCCAGGATGTTTACACAACAGGTGACAGAAGGATTCTTTGAAGCACATTCCCTGTGAATACCTGCTTTTATGGCTATAGATAAGCTTAACTGGCTTCCCATTCATTTATTGATGCTACTGTTTGACTAGCTTCACCGTAGGCCAATTTTTTCCAGTGCTGCCTTCCCACTGTTGACCATACCACAGGTGTGAAAAACATTATGTCAGACAATGCTTTACCTTTTGTTGGTAATTTATATGTGTATTTGATAGTATTTACAAATACTTTTTTCAAATACATGCCAAATATCAAATACAAATACATGCCCTTTTGTGATTTTCAATTCAATTACAAATACACAACATTTCTGTATTCAAATACAATTACAAATACAAATACGCATTTGAACCCAAACGAACTAGTAACACTGTCTACGTTATGGTAGATGCTTGTCATTTATGGGCAACGACGCAAGTACTTTAACAGGAATACATCATGCAGTAAAGTTTGTAAACGAAAGCTGCAGATCAAATGTTTTATTGATAGTAGTGTATGCAGCTTATATATAAAATTGGCAATTGTTTTTTTTTTACAAAATCTTGTGCTGTTGGTCTTCGTATAACGTGACTTTATTCCAGATTTCATAATCGGTGTAGCACTTCTCAGTCCTGCAAGTACTGCCCCGCACAACGCCTCCCTGTACTCCGTGTGTGCCCGCCACACCGCCGACACACAGCACGCCACTCGGTAAGTGACCACTCAAGACGATGGCTGGCTGGCATAGTAGGCACACCCACATACAATCAGACACAAACACAAACACAAACATAAACACACACACACACACACTCACACACACGTACACACACACACACTCACACACACACGTACACACACACACACACACGCACACATACACACACACACGCACACACCCACTCGCACACACACACACGCACACACGCACACACGCACACACGCGCACACGCGCACACACGCACACACGCACACACGCACACACGCACACACACTCTCTCTCTCAATATATTTTTTTTTACCGTTGTGGTGATATCTGACTATTAACCGAGAAGTTTGAACCGCTTATGATATAAATAAATAAATAAGTTGCTACGTAAGAAAACATTAACCGAAACATGATTGGTGTTGGGTTACATAAAATGATGAAATAAAACAATATAATAAGTAGCAACTTTGTATTGTATTTTTAATATATATATATATATATATATAGGGCTTAAACATATCATTTGAAGAAGGTAAGTATTTACGTAAGAAACACGTAACATTTGTTTAAACGTCGATTTGTAATTAACATTTCTTATTTGTCCACCTATATATTGTTCCATATTTTGTTGAAATATTATGTTCAGGTGACTTTAAGGAGAAGTTAATGCTGGTATTCTCTTGAACAAGAAGCTTGGATTGTGTTTTTGTTGTAGTAGTAGTAGTAGTAGTAGTAGTAGTAGTGGTAGTGGTAGTGGTAGTGGTAGTGGTAGTGGTAGTAGGTAGGTAGTTAGTGGTAGTGGTAGTGGTAGTGGTAGTGGTAGTGGTAGTGGTAGTAGTAGTAGTAGTTAGTAGTAGTAGTAGTAGTAGTAGTAGTATGTGCACCGTGTGTATTCGAGTACGTAACGTCATGTCGGCAGGCTGGAGTTTCCTTGTGCATTTCCCATATTCGGTCGCTACGTGTTCGTGCTGATAAAAGAGCTGAAGGGATCGTCACTGGGGGTGTGTGAACTGGAAATTTATGCGGAATGTAAGTAACTCAATATTATAAATTGATATAAGATTAAACTACCGAATGTCACTGGTGATGTAAGTGAATGTTTTCTAACAAAACACAGTTTCGTTGATGTTGACATTGAAATATGATCACCTTCGTAGGCAGACAGTCTGGCAGAAGAACAACTCTGACATAAACCGCATTATAAAACAACAACAAAACAGCAACAACGACGACGATACAACAGCAACACCAGCAACAACACAGTATGCTCATGACACTACTTTATACGCGTGTATTACGGCAGTGTTGATGAATATGAAAATGCATTGTTCAGATTCTCCCTCCCTGGAGAACGTGGCGCTGAAGAAGACAGCGGTACAGAGCGGTGAGAACAACTCTGCTCACATGGCCGTCGACGGTCACTTCAACCTGAGTCAGTGTGCCACGACCAACGTCATGCTTCGTCCGTGGTGGGCCGTCGACCTGGTGACGCCGACCATTGTCACCCACGTATCTGTAACAACATGTGGTAAGGCTGCTATTTATTCAACTGTGTCCCATTCTTCTGAATCAGAGAACGTACAAAACATTCTATACTCTACACCAACTCTAAGTGGCTTAAACCTATATGACTGGTGACGCAAATGTTCACCCTTAGACGCATTTACAACAGTACGATACCCCCACAAATCGACAAGTCTTAAGTATTTAATTAGGAATCAGATGGAGAGCGCTGAGTGTGTAATCGTCCCTGAGACCTCCGATCATGTTATGTATGGTGTGTGTGTGTGTGTGTGTGTGTGTGTGTGTGTGTGTGTGTGTGTGTGTGTGTGTGTGTGTGTGTGTGTGTGTGTGTGTGTGTGTGTGTGTGTGTGTGTGTGTGTGTGTGTGTGTGTGTGTGTGTGTGTGTGTGTGTGTGTGTGTGTGTGTGTGTGTGTGTGTGTGTGTGTGTGTGTGTGTGTGTGTGTGTGTGTGTGTGTGTGTGTGTGTGTGTGTGTGTGTGTGTGTGTGTGTGTGTGTGTGTGTGTGTGTGTGTGTGTGTGTGTGTGTGTGTGTGTGTGTGTGTGTGTGTGTGTGTGTGTGTGTGTGTGTGTGTGTGTGTTGTGTGTGTGTGTGTGTGTGTGTGTGTGTGTGTGTGTGTGTGTGTGTGTGTGTGTGTGTGTGTGTGTGTGTGTGTGTGTGTGTGTGTGTGTGTGTGTGTGTGTGTGTGTGTGTGTGTGTGTGTGTGTGTGTGTGTGTGTGTGTGTGTGTGTGTGTGTGTGTGTGTGTGTGTGTGTGTGTGTGTGTGTGTGTGTGTGTGTGTGTGTGTGTGTGTGTGTGTGTGTGTGTGTGTGTGTGTGTGTGTGTGTGAGTACGTGTGACCGGGAGACATCCGTGTCTAGCGTGTGATCTAATAAATGCTTTCAGAAACGTAACATCTATCAGGTGTGTAATCGTTCGTTTGCTGATAGTTAACCGTAGTTTTCACAGAACCTGCTTTCACACACGACTATCTGTAATTGAAACGAATGACACATGGGTGTGTGTATATATATATATACCTAGCTCTGGAGCATGGCAAACGAATCTCCTCCCAGGCGTCTCTTTCCATTCGCCTTTTCCTTGGACCATTGGACCATCTACCAATTGGAAACATATTTGGATATTGGAAAACACAAATATAATTGTAGAGATTATTTACTGGTTCAGTGGATGAATTGAGTTACCAGTGATTTCACAGGTTGCCTCGACTCCACTGTGAAGTTATGTTACAATTAGCTCTGCTCCGCGCAGTGGGCAGAGGCAGAACATATCAATCGACATGTCTAATTTATTATTGACGTGACATTGACTACTGAATGACATTTAGTGTGTTGTGTCGTAGGCCGGTAGAGGGTCGTAAACCTTTACTTTGACACCGTATTAATTGGAAAATGGATAGTGTGCATTGGAATAACTCCACTGTACACATTTACTGTTATTATAATTGACGTGCCTGTTGACAGAAACTCTGACAGACGTCATCGTTGGACTGACGGACACGCCGATTGACGCCAGTCGGCCACCATCAGCGTTCATGTTGTGCGCCAACCACACCGGGCAACTTCCGGTCGGCACGACCAGCCTCGTCTGTCAGCCTACTCTTGTCTCGGGACGATTCCTCTTCATCCGGCAGACCAGGGCCCGCGACGCCGTCCTGTCCCTGTCGGAAGTCCAAGTGTATTCGGGTATTTAGAGAATGCCTGCTCGTCCACTGAACGTGCCGGCCCCTGTTAGACCAACGGTCAAGTTCGCTTTCATGAACGCTATAATACATGCCTGGTTATGACCGCTTTATTTCGCAGTTACTCTCAGTAATAGGATTAATTCTCACTTACGTTTAAATGACTAATGTCGTGAATGTATGTTATCGATAACGGACTAAAATATTATACAAAAATGCAGCGCAGCGCAGCGCAGCGCAGCGCAGCGCAGCGCAGCGCAGCGCAGCGCAGCGCAGCGCAGCGCAGCGCAGCGCAGCGCAGCGCAGCGCAGCGCAGCGCAGCGCAGCGCAGCGCAGCGCAGCGCAGCGCAGCGCAGCGCAGCGCAGCGCAGCGCAGCGCAGCGCAGCGCAGCGCAGCGCAGCGCAGCGCAGCGCAGCGCAACGCAACGCAATAAAACTTCATGTCCGAGAAAGGAAATTCGTTTGAAGCGTTCATAAAAAATAATAAATAAACACATCAATGAAGTAGTGAAATTAATTAAACAAAATATACATAAAACGTAACTAAACAGTCTAAACATTTGAATCATGATTAAAGATTAGGTAATATTATTTAATCATGATTAAACAATATGACCTAATCTCTAAATTAAATATACTCTTGTGAAAACGAATGTACATTAATGGCGACGTCCTAAAATGAATATAATTGTATCACTAAAACACAGCACATCCACTGTCGCAGGTGTACACACATACTGTATGCTCCCGCTTATGTCCAGGAAGAATACAACTACTGTATGCTCCCGCCTATGTTCAGGAAGAACACAAGTACTGTATGCGCCCGCTTATGTCCAGGAAGAATACAACTACTGTATGCTCCCGCCTATGTTCAGGAAGAATACAACTACTGTATGCTCCCGCCTATGTTCAGGAAGAATACAACTACTGTATGCTCCCGCCTATGTTCAGGAAGAATACAACTACTGTATGCTCCCGCCTATGTTCAGGAAGAACACAAGTACTGTATGCGCCCGCTTATGTCCAGGAAGAATACAACTACTGTATGCTCCCGCCTATGTCCAGGAAGAATACAACTACTGTATGCTCCCGCCTATGTCCAGGAAGAATACAACTACTGTATGCTCCCGCCTATGTCCAGGAAGAATACAAGTACTGTATATATGTCTGAAATAGCATAGGCCTGATCAGTCATACTCCACTACATTACCCCGGTCCTTTGGGTCTCATAGAATAACCGTGTTTGTTACGTCGGGGCGCAACATAAGAATGCTAGACACAAATAGAGTGGCTTGACAGTTATGGCAGACCAACGTTCAATTCAAGGTTGCTGGACCAATCACGCCAGAGACACGCTAAAAATTTGGAAACGAAAACATTTAAAATCGTAATAATTGTTGTTGAATACATCCTATATGATCATTGGTTCGCTGTTGATAGTCGTGTGTTTCGACAGTCGTGTCGCCCCTCCCGAGCAAGGCAACCAATGTGCTTGGCGCCGACTCCTGCAGCCAGATTGCGCCTGGGGACGCGTTCTGGACAGACCTCGGGCGTAGCGACCGCATCGCGGCCGTACGCATGCGCATCACCACAGGCATTAAAAGTAAGTTTGATATACAATGTTTGTTTGCTTCGTTGTTTAACCGTAGTATGTAATACCTTTATTTGTTGTGACGCAAAAGGCACACCAGTGCGAGGGCGCTAGCGTTCGTTCGATCGCCCGTAATCGCAAAAACCACGCTCGGAGGCACGCACACGTTATATGGTGTATGATTATCCGCATGTATGTAGTAGCAGACCTGCTCTGAAAGCCTACACCAATGTAATAAGGCGTGTAAGTGGGTCACGATACATGGGAGACTCCGCGCGACTGGAGCTGATTGGGGACTGGACACAAGAATAATAATTTTTTATTCTATCGATGGATGACAGTTATAGCTTCCGACTGATGAATACTATATATATATAGGAAAATCAGGTCTTAAATATCTTGTGTTATACCTTTCTTATCTTAAATGTCCGATTTAGTATTGAATTTATCACACTATCATAGACATATAGCGATTTACGTAGTGCAGATAATAAACACGATTTTAAGCCGTATATGTCTGTTACGGGTTTTGCATTTTACATTGCTGTATGTTGTGGTTTCAATAAACACTTATATCTGACAAGTTGTCTAAATGCACATAATCATAACACATGTATACGTTTGCCCCAAACATGTTGTACTGTGCGAAAAATGGCACTCTTCATTATTAGTCAAGATCGCCAAACACAAGTACTTTCCGCTAATGCCATTGCTTCTGCTTGTAATAATCCTTCGGACAATATAACTGAAACACGCTATTTGGGAACAGTTCGATTATTACAAAAAAGTCCTATATGTTAATATGGAGAATATGGATTTCCTGCCCCAAACGGCCCCCAGCCTCGTTTTCGCGCGCGAGACTTACACGCCCTATTTACATGTGCATCTCCAACAGATTGTGCTGATATCCAAAACGGTGGCGCCGACACAGATGGCGTCTACACCATCTACCCGAGAGGACAACCGTTGCAAGTGTACTGCGACCTGACAGCAGATGGCGGTGGATGGACGGTAATGACCTTGTATACACACAAGCATGCGCATTGCGCACACGCACACAAAATCACACACATGCACACATGCACGCAAGCATGCGCACTAACACACACATGCGCACACGTACGTAGAGACACATGTGACCACGTTTGCGCATCCACCGTTCCACCACATGTATAATCACACCAATGCACACACGTTCTCGTCTAGTTCAAGTACGAAATGCAGCTATGTAATTGATGGGGTACTTTACATAACATGTCTGTTGTCCTAGGAATGTTTACATTTAGATCCGTATGGGATGACATGCCATGTATTATTTGACCTGTACGCTAAACTGTCCTGAACTATAGTACACAACACATCTGCTTTGTTTCGTGTTTATAATTTGACTTTTACAACGTTGTGTTTGCAGGTATTCCAACGGCGTTTGGATGGATCCGTTAACTTCTACCGTAAGTGGGAGGAGTACAAGAACGGATTTGGCTCGGCGAGTGGCGAGTTTTGGTTGGGTAACGACAACGTTCACACGCTATCAACCAGTGGCGACCAGTTACTGAGGGTAGATCTGGAGACATTCGACTCTGAAACACGCTTCGCCGAATACAGCGGCTTCTTTATCGAGAATGAATCGAACCTGTACACTTTGAGATTGAGAGGTCTCGTTTCAAGTCAAATGGGTAAGTACCAATGCCGGTCTGTGTACCATCAGACATCTAAACAGACGCGGGAACTGGAGGGCAAGGGTGGGAACTTCAGTGGAGGTAGATATATGGTAATGCCATCCACCTCCAGTAAATAAGAAGTTACGGCGAGACGGCTGCGAAAACGGTTCAACTGCCCACTGGGATGGTTCGTGGAATCAACTGTTTCACAATTCACCTGGGGGATTGGGAGAACTTGGCAGCTCAATATTTGAAAATATTTCAAAAGCCAATACGTGGCATACCAACCATAGAATTTCATGTTTTTCTACACCCTGTCAGGATAATTATGCTGTCTATAATGTAGTCGCTCGATCTTTTGAGGTAGGATTCAAATGTTTGGCATTCGAGATTCCGTCTATTTTCAGCGTTCATAATTATGGCACTAGTACCTAAGTTAAATTCCAGAGGAAATAATTTGAGATTTGGTCTGATTCCAGGGCAGAGAATCGTGGAAGCGGTCTCTAAGATTTAATTTATAAATATAATTAGCACAAACCTGGTTACATCTGGAGAATTTCTTTGTCTCCAGTGCAAAAGCCGAGCAACTCGGCTAGAATATTTATCGAGAGAAGTGGGGACGGGATCTCACGGATCACAATTGTCAAATGTTTCCCCTGGGTACCTCGGCTAGATTATTTTATGATTCATGAGTCATGTTATGGTGTTCACATATACTTATTATCGCATCATTTCAGGTGATTCTCTGACGTTTCACAGAAACAACATATTCACCACCTGGGATAGGAATGGTGGTGAGGTTTGCGCTGAACTCTTTCACGGCGCCTGGTGGTACAACGGGTGTATGCGAGCGAACCTAAATGGACCCTATCGCAAGAAGGGCGTCTCTTTTGCACTTGGTGCAGGAATTGTTTGGTATCATTGGAAAAAATGGTATGAGTCGTACAAGACATCGACAATGAAAATGCGTCCCGCAAACTTTGGTTCAGGTGGGAAATTTGTTTTATGCAATGCTCTTGTGAACAGTAGCCATATTACACGTGAACAGGTCACGCACAGAGACAGACACATATACATTTTATCGGTAGCCCTAACGGGCCAATCAGTGGTTCACAGGAGCTTAGAAAAATGTCATCCAACCACCTGCTTCGTACGGTCTATGTCGCTAGAATGTCGTTTTGGGTTATGTTCAATTTTATCACATACACACATTCCTAGACATATTCATTGCAAAGAGGTATATACATTAATGAAAAGCCGTCGTTCTGAACAATGATTGGATATGTATCCTGAAAGAATCAATAGAAAACAATAGATAAAGTAATATAACACACGTACACTCGCAACCACACTCGCTCGCACGCACACACCCACACATGCACTTACATACATACACATGCACGCACGCACGCACGCACGCACGCACGCACGCACGCACGCACACCACGCACGCACGACACACACACACACACACACACACACACACACACACACACACACACACACACACACACACACACACACACTCTTTCTGGGAACTATTCCCATGGTGCCAACTGTCGTTAACTGTACATGTGTTGCGCCAGATTATGTCACAGTGGCAGCAACTGATACTGATCCAAGAATAACAAGACCCGGCAATCTTCCCGTGACGTCATATCACGTGTGCTCTGTCGTCACGAGCAACTTCAGAGGTACTGTGCGATGTGATCTCAAGAACGTGTTCGGTCGATACGTGTTCATCAAGCCGTGGCCTGGAACACAACTGAAACTGTGCGGCTTTGACGTGTATCCATTCCGTGAGTGCAATGTTAGGTAGCATGGTAATAGGGCCTGCAAGTGGGTCACGATACATGGCGTGACTCCGCGCGACTGGAACTTATTGGGGACTAAGCGAGAATAATTGGGGACTGGACACCAGAATAATATTCTAACGATAGATGACAGTTGTAGCATCCGACTGATGAATACTAGGAAAATCAGTTTATTAATATATTGTGTCATACGTTTCTTATCTTAAATGTCCGATTTAATATTGAGTTTACCACACTATGATAGACACATATAGCGATTTACGTAGTGCAGATAATCGACACGATGCTAGGCTGTATGTGTCTTTTACGGGATTCGTGTTTTACTTTGCTGTACATTGTGGTTTCGATAAGCACTTATATCTGACAAGTTCTCTCAATGCACATAATCATAACATATGCATACGTTTGACCCAAACAGGTTGTACTGCGTAAAAACTGGCACTCTTCATTATTAGCCAAGATCGCCAAACATAAGTACTTGCCGCTGTTGCCATGGCAACCACCATAATAATCGGGAGCGGGAGCGGGAGCGGGAGCGGGAGCGGGAGCGGGAGCGGGAGCGGGAGCGGGAGCGGGAGCGGTAGAGGTAGCGAGAGCAGTAGCGGTAGCGGTAGCGGTAGCGGGAGCCGTAGCGGGAGCGGGAGCGGGAGCGGGAGCGGGAGCGGGAGCGGTAGCGGGAGCGGAGCGGGAGCGGTAGCGGTAGCGGGAGCGGTAGGGGGAGCGGTAGCGGGAGCGGGAGCGGGAGGGGAGCGGTAGCGGGAGCGGTAGCGGGAGCGGGAGCGGTAGCGGTAGCGGAGGTAGCGGGAGCCGTAGCGGGAGCGGGAGCGGGAGCGGGAGCGGTAGCGGTAGCGGTAGCGGGAGCGGTAGCGGGAGCGGAGCGGTAGCGGGAGCGGTAGCGGGAGCGGTAGCGGGAGCGGGAGCGGTAGCGGGGCGTAGCGGGAGCGGAGCGGGAGCGGTAGCGGTAGCGGGAGCCGTAGCGGGAGCGGTAGCGGTAGCGGGAGCGGTAGCGGTAGCGGGAGCGGGAGCGGAGCGGAGCGGTAGCGAGCGGTAGCGGGAGCGGGAGCGGTAGCGAGAACAGTAGCGGGAGCGGGAGCGGTAGCGAGAGCGGTAGCGGTAGCGAGAGCGGTAGCGAGAACAGTAGCGGGAGCGGGAGCGGTAGGGGGAGCGGTAGCGGGAGCGGTAGGGGGAGCGGTAGCGGGAGCGGTAACGGGAGCGGTAGGGGAGCGGTAGCGGGAGCGGTAGCGGGAGCGGTAGGGGAGCGGGAGCGGGAGCGGAGCGGAGCGGGAGCGGGAGCGGGAGCGGTAGCGGGAGCGGTAGCGGTAGCGGAGCGGTAGCGGGAGCGGTAGCGGGAGCGTTAGCGGTAGCGGGAGCGGGAGAGGTAGCGGGTAGCGGTAGCGGTAGCGAGAGCGGGAGCGGTAGCGGGAGCGGTAGCGCGAGCGGTAGCGGGAGCGGTAGCGGTAGCGGTAGCGGTAGCGGGAGAGTTAGCGGGAGCGGAAGAGGTAGCGAGAGCGAGAGCGAGAGCGGTAGCGGGAGCGGTAACGGGCGCGGTAAAGGTAGCGGGAGCGGTAGCGGTAGCGGTAGCGGTAGCGAGAGCGGGAGCGGTAGCCGGAGCGGGAGCGGTACCGGGAGCGGTAGCGGTAGCGGTAGCGGTAGCGAGAGTGAGAGCGGTAGCGGTAGCGGGAGCGGGAGCGGTAGCGGGAGCGGGAGCGGTAGCGGTAACGATAGCGGTAGCGAGAGCGGTAGCGGTAGCGTTAGGGGAGCGGTAGAGGTAGAGATAGCGGGAGCGGTAGCGGTAGCGGTAGCGAAAGCGGTAGCGGAAGCGGTAGCGAGAGCGAGAGCGAGAGCGGGACCGGGAGCGGTAGCGGTAGCGGTAGCGGGAGCGGGAGCGGTAGCGGGAGCGGGAGCGGTAGCGGTAGCGGGAGCGGGAGCGGTAGAGGTAGCGGGACCGGGAGCGGTAGCGGTAGCGGGAGCGAGAGCGAGAGCGAGGGCGATAGCGATAGCGGGAGCGCTAGCGGGAGCGGTAGCGGTAGCGGTAGCGGGAGCGGTAGCGGTAGCGGGAGCGGTAGCGGGAGCGGGAGCGGTGGAGGTAGCGGGAGCGGTAGCGAGAGCGGTAGCGGTAGCGGTAGCGGGATCGGGAGCGGGAGCGGTAGCGGGAGCGCTAGCGGTAGCGGTAGCGGTAGCGGTAGCGGGAGCGGTAGCGGGAGCGGGAGCGGTGGAGGTAGCGGGAGCGGTAGCGAGAGCGGTAGCGGTAGCGGTAGCGGTAGCGGGATCGGGAGCGGGAGCGTAGGGAGCGCTAGCGGGAGCGGTAGCGGTAGCGGTAGCGGGAGCGGGAGCGGAGCGGTAGCGGTAGCGAGAGCGGTAGCGGTAGCGGGATCGGGAGCGGGAGCGGTAGCGGGAGCGCTAGCGGGAGCGGGAGCGGGAGCGGTAGCGGTAGCGGTAGCGGTAGCGGTAGAGGTAGCGAAAGCGAGAGCGGTAGCGGGAGCGGGAGCGCTAGCGGGAGCGGTAGAGGTAGCGGTAGCGGTAGCGAGAGCGAGAGCGGTAGCGGGAGCGGGAGCGGGAGCGGTAGAGGTAGCGGGAGCGGTAGCGGGAGAGTTAGCGGGAGCGGAAGAGGTAGCGAGAGCGAGAGCGAGAGCGGTAGCGGGAGCGGTAACGGGCGCGGTAAAGGTAGCGGGAGCGGTAGCGGTAGCGGTAGCGGTAGCGAGAGCGAGAGCGGTAGCGGGAGCGGGAGCGGGAGCGGTAGAGGTAGCGGGAGCGGTAGCGAGAGCGAGAGCGAGAGCGGTAGCGGGAGCCGGAGCGGTAGAGATAGCGGTAGCGGTAGCGGGAGCGGGAGCGGGAGCGGGAGCGGGAGCGGGAGCGGTAGCGGGAGCGGGAGCGGGAGCGGGAGCGGGAGCGGGAGCGGGAGCGCTAGCGGTAGAGGTAGCGGTAGAGGTAGCGGAGCGGTAGCGGTAGCGGTAGCGAGAGCGGGAGCGGGAGCGGGAGCGGGAGCGTGAGCGGTAGCGAGAGGTAGCGGGAGCGGGAGCGGTAGCGGTAGCGGAGCGGTAGCGGGAGCGGGAGCGAGCGGTAGCGGGAGCGAAGCTAGCGGTAGCGGCGTAGCGGAGCGGTAGCGGTAGAGAGGAGCGGAGAGCCGATAACGGTAGAGGGAGCGAGGCGGTAGCGGTAGAGGGGGCGGAGCGATAGCTCTCGCCCTCTACCGCTATCGCTCCCGCTCCCTCTACCGCTATCGCTCCCGCTCCCTCTACCGCTATCGCTCCCTCTACCGCTATCGCTCCCTCTACCGCTATCGCTCCCTCTACCGCTATCGCTCCCTCTACCGCTCTCGCTCCCTCTACCGCTCTCGCTCCCTCTACCGCTATCGCTCCCTCTACCGCTCTCGCTCCCTCTACCGCTATCGCTCCCTCTCCGCTCCCTCTACCGCTATCGCTCCCTCTACCCCGCTCTGCTCCCTCTACCGCTATCGCTCCCTCTACCGCTATCGCTCCCTCTACCGCTATCGCTCCCTCTACCGCTCTCGCTCCCTCTACCGCTATCGCTCCCTCTACCGCTATCGCTCCCTCTACCGCTCTCGCTCCCTCTACCGCTATCGCTCCCTCTACCGCTATCGTTCCTCTACCGCTACCGCTCCGCTCCCTCTACCGCTATCGCTCCCTCTACCGCTATCGCTCCCTCTACCGCTATCGCTCCCTCTACCGCTATCGCTCCCTCTACCGCTCTCGCTCCCTCTACCGCTTGCTCCCTCTACCGCTATCGCTCCCTCTACCGCTATCGCTCCCTCTACCGCCTGTCCCTCTAC
>JAODUO010000423.1:0-22500 GCA_025642075.2 Ridgeia piscesae
AGAGGCATCTGTCAGCACGGTCGGGCAACCCAGCTTTCTCCAGACAACATACAAATTGATGTGCGTCGACATTGGGACGCAGTATCCACACAAACACAATGCCACATTCACATTGTTCCCAAAATCAAACATCCTCGATTCCATAAAAATTCATTTTTTCGCCGTCTCGTCGACTCTCGGCGGGGTTTAATTGACGCCTCGCACCTCGGCTCGCACGCGGGGTTAAGCAAGAATTAATGGCTTTAGGGTTTTTGTCAAATCTTTCTACTTGGCTACAAATCTTCCTCTGTCGGATCCATTTTCTACTGTGATTTATCCAAGACCATAGCAAATAGCGTAGCTCCCCCTAACGTAAAACTTCCGACATTTGTAAACAAAGAAAAATAGTCCGGACTGATTTTCCTTTCGGTAGGCCCGCCCCTTGAAGCCTGTCAAAATCTGCTCTCGGGAAGTGTCACGTTTCGAATTTTTTCATTGGTTAAAAATCGTAATAATATAATTTCCCCTTTTTTTATTACTGCAAAAAAAAAGGAAAAAACCCTTTTTTATAATAAGATACCATATCTTTGTTTTTGCGCAGAAATGTCTAATAACGAAGAAAACCGAAAGAAACCAAAATTTTACATGGGCTAGATAGGAGGTAATCAAACCACTCGGCTTGGAATAAAGATGGCGTTACGCAGTGTTCTATGACGACGATTTAGGCACTGAAAATATTTTTTTTCCCAGTTTGTCTGATAAGTGAATATGCTTCTTTCACCATTAATGTATACTTATATAGTATACATTTAGGTATATGGGATGTTACAGCTGTGTTTCAGTTCCCCTTTAAGCCTCGCTTTCACACCATGCTCATACTCGCGGAGGTCACCAAGCCTGAGTACGATATCGTACTCAGACTTGAGTAGGAAACGTCCACAAAAAACTTCACATCCTGAGTATGCTCAAGAGCGTGCTCTCAACGCCGTGTCAGAAAAATAAAGATGGCAGGTAACGCGTCATAGAAATTGGTCGATTTACTTGTCAAAGTTCGTCGTTTTTGAAAAGATATCCAGTCAACTGCAAAACAGGAGTAATAATAATAATAATAAATAAAATAAAATATTTATATAGCGCCATAATCACACGGTGCTCTATGGCGCACCGTGTGATTATGCGCTATATAAATAAAATGTAAAACATAAAAATGACAGCCATGTTGAGATACAAAGAAAACCTATAATATTTATGATCGTCTCGAAATAAACAAGAACAACATGAACGAAGGACAATTTTAAATACTCTAGTTATTAAAAAGAATAAATATGTTATTATACTCCTTTTAAAAAGAACAAATAAAATCAGTGGCAGGAAGAATATTGCAAATGTTTTAATTGATTATTTTCAAATACAGGTCAGACACTAGCCAAAAAGATTCTTAAATGCCCCAATAATTTTAAGCATTACATGAATGAAACGACAGAAAGGGCAATAAACCTTAAAACTCCAATATCATTTCGATTATTTTTGCTCCTCGCGTTTCAGACTAATTTCACGAAAAAGCAAACCTACGAAGTATCTCATGTGACATGCTAATTCGTGTGTTATATTATGCATTCATATATTGTTGTGATGAAAATCTTGTTAAATATGTAAGATTAGAACAGCTGGCACATGTGCATTAAAAGATATCAGGTATTACATAGACTACAGTCAGGCATCATTGACCACAATGGAAACAAGTGCAAGAATGTTATGTGTTATACTTGCATATTGTATACACTAGTGTCACTAGCCAGTAGCTATACTAGCATTTCATGTTTATGTTTACATT
Source organism: Ridgeia piscesae (assembly GCA_025642075.2). Classification (NCBI taxonomy): domain Eukaryota; kingdom Metazoa; phylum Annelida; class Polychaeta; order Sabellida; family Siboglinidae; genus Ridgeia; species Ridgeia piscesae. The sequence goes on from JAODUO010000423.1 coordinate 1,814, forward strand.
TTTTATATTGAATCAATTCATCACCATCAAGGTTGTCATAACAATCTAAATTATATTGCATAAAATATAACGCAAATCAACAACATGCAGTAATAATAGTAAAATGTGTGTCACAAAACATCGTTTTAATAATTGTGATAACCAACATAATTCTTCATTTGACGTTCTGTTTGCACGAGATAACGGATGCTCCCCACGATCAACCGTAGCCTACTGCCAAAGTTTCTAAGGCCAAGTCAATTATTTATCATTTCGTCCCTCATATCATCTACTCTCTCTAGATATGTACTTTCTCAATTACACAGCTTATTAACAAGATCCTGCGTGATCAAATACAATACTGGAACATATAACATTATAAATACAGGCTGTATCTGGCTGAGTGATGCAGATGCCGACTGTCAAACTGGTTTGTCAGACTTACAATTATACAAGTTATATAATCCTCGTCGAGTAGGCTTATAATTACGTTCGCAAGTTGCAGCTCTCGTTGAATGAGGTACCACAATAACTAATCCGACCGAGGGCGCTCTAACGCAACTACGGTCTTTGTGCCGTCTTTTACGTATACTTGACGTGTGTAAAAGGCGGCACGGTTTTGCGGAAAATTTTGCGGAACGCTTGTTTAAAGCATCCTACAATCAGCTGTTGAACTCGCATGACTGCGAAGCCTCATACATAGCTAAATGTGGATACAGTCTGACATGTGGCGTCAATGTGAAGGCATAATATGTACATTAATGTACATTTACAGCCGATGGAATGTCGACTGGTGGCCCATCGACAGGTGTGCTGGCTCGATGCCGGAAAGGATGTTAAAGGGTAAAAAAGGCAACGGTTTCGTGGCGTACACCTCATAGAGTTAATATAAAGTAACAATTTCCAAATATACTCAATTTTTGTAACGCCAGCGATTTACACAATAACTGATTACAGCTGTGTTTGGTCCACCCATGACACAGTTACTAGGAGTTCATTCAAATGCCACACCTGTATTATCTTAGAAATATGAAGCAATACTGCAATTACTATATGCTACTTTATACAGCTTGGTGCAATGTGAAGAGAACTGTACAAGCAAGGATTCAAATGCAACTTATCGCAAAAGTCCCCTTGTCACTGATACACCTCCACCTGTCCAGTATGACAGAATGTAGTGAGCTAGGGAATGGCTCCCAGAAAGTGCCGTGCTATGATGACTGACTTCTGGCAGGGCATTGAACGCTGCTGAACCTTGCTCCAGATACACTGTCGTATCTTCTTCCTCACCAATTGCAGCATGTGCACATGCGTGTGGATGCAACAATGTGATACAGGAGTGACAATCACTGTTCTCTGTAACCAACAACAAAAGAACGTGAAATAATTCATTGCATCATCATCTAATTGGCATTTCCTCTGGGTATTCATATGAGATTACCAGAAAGTGAGAAACACAGCCATACCGTGAGAATGCAGCAGACAATATCAATCAAGTGTATGAATTTTCACTCTATAATTATCTAGAATAAAACTTATCTTTTTCCAATTATCACTTACAGGTGACAATAGATCTTTAACCAGTGGATACTGACGTCACATCTAAAAAGCTAATAAAACATCAAAATAAACACAACTTGAAGATAAAATTAATAGTTTAAATGAAGATATAGTTTAAATCATGCATGCAGCAACTGTCCATGGATTTCAAACAATCATTGCATTCCACCAGCCATTAAACAGTCATAAATACTGCTACTCGAAGGTGAAACTAATTTTGAAGGTGGGTGTCAAAGTGCATGCAGAAACTTGATAAAAGTATGATAAATATAGTCAGATGTGTTTCTCATAAATGGAAACTAACAGAAAAATGCAACTAACACAACTTTGTAAAAACTTAATGTTTAAATAAATACTGACTGAATATATAGTTTTCAGCATCATAATATTTTCGTTGTTTCTTAGCACATATCTGAACACACTGATGATAAGCTTTACTAGCTGTATTAATCAATGTCACCTCACTGTGACATAGCCTACATTCACATCGATGGAAATAAATGTCTATGTCACTATGGGTCGGTTACTGAATTTACGAAGAAGTGCGAACGACAATCCAAGGCCACGGTCCCTCCGCCGATGACATAATTTATTATCACCCATGAGACGTGTCATGTTCAAGTTCAGTTATTCAAGTTTCTTCTAAAGGCTAAATTATTTATTCTGCATTGTACTAATTTCTGCGATGATTTAAATTGTGCTATTGTCCTAGCTTGGTTCAAGTATATCTTAGTCTTTACACACGTGGACGTGATACCATAAAAACAGATTAGCTGTCATCGAGGGCATCGGCATCGGGCATCGTCAACACATCGATGATCGAGCCATCGTCAATCGATAGCCGGTCTACGGATGTCAAAACTACTTTTAACAGCACAAAAACGTTACATGTGCTTGACGTCTGTAAAAAACACAATGAAATACAAACGTTATACCACAGAAAAAATAGTACATCCTACTAACCTTCTTGCGATCTGATCAATGATGTCTCGGCCAGCTTGATATATGCGTTGCTTCCATCCATGGCTAAATATTGTCAGCACTGCACCGGGTTTAAGAAGACGACGGTCGGCGACGTTTTGTTGGATCTTGTTCCAACAACTGGTGATATATGTCTACTTCATAATTACTTGTTGACCATAGATTTAGGTCTAAGCAGCTGCTACATGTCACGCCAACTAAACGAAGACTCGAAGTTGTTGTGCCGCGGTGACTTCGCAGGAAGCTGACCGGCCTCAGCAGAGACCTAGAATGCCGCGCGCTTATTGGCCTGGCCAAGCCAAACGAACTCGTCACCGCTTTTGATGGCGGCGTCTAGGCCATCGTGGATTTCGTTATAATTTTAGGCTTTAAGGTCACATTCTGAGTAAACCGCTGACGTTAAAAAACTGAGTATATGTGAAAATTGTTAGATTATATAAACTCTATTAAATGTATGATACGAAACCGTTGCCTTTTTTTGCCCTTTAAAAATCATCTACAGCTCGCCGTACGCGTCACACGAGACTGCTACGTCTTAACACATAGATAAATATTGATATCGTACAACATGTCCGTCGATATGAAAGCATAATGCCTACATTAATGTACATTTACAGTCGATGAAACGTCGCCGGACGTTCGAGCGAATTTAGTGCCAAGATGGCGTTATTTTGGCTGTTCTGTCTATTGACCACACATACGGCATGCCCACACATACAAACTACCGCTGGCTACGCGCATGCACAGTCAATAGCTTACCCTTCATATATACGAAAAGGATGATTTAAAGAGAAACAAAAGTCAATGTTTTGATCATATGGGGTTCACAGAGTTAATACAAAGTAACAACTTCCAACAACAATCATAATTATGTATAACGTTAGTGGTTTACCAGGGAAAATATAGACCACATAGCCATAGAAAGCAGCGACAACTGTACATGCGTGTTATTATCTGTTACCTTCTGACTTAACCACGAAAACGACCGCAAACAGCCGCCAATCTTCTCACATTTCTTACATACATATACATACACTACATTACAAAAAATAACTTGTATTCCTCTAAAGAAGAAAATTCACAAAAGAAACGCGTAAATCTCGACGGACAGCAACTCGACAACTTCGACTACCGTAAACTCGCTATTATAAGTTAGCTTTACACAAAATACCCGCTAGATGGCGCGTTTGTACGCGCGAATATTTATAAACCTTACTGCATTCGCACGCGCGAAGTAGTTTAATTAATTATAAATATAATAATAATTTGCAGCATTACTATGGTCTGCAGAAAATGTTAAACGCCAAACCAAGGCAACGCTTTGGTGATATGGGCCTAACAGAGTTGATAAAAAGTAACAATGTAATATAAAAATATATGATTTTAATAGTTTATTTTATATAGCGCCAAATCCATAATTGTTTGTTGCGCTTCACAACATACTGTTATTAAAGTATATGCAATAAGACGAATGCTACACACAGGTAATATTTAAAAATAAATATTAAAAATACATGTGTCAGTATAATTATCTAAAATTGCCTATTAGTCATAAAAAAGGTATGGAAATTACTTGTTGTTCAATGATGTCACATTGTTTATTTTATCAGTATTTCTGTAAACATCCCGCCTGTACTGCGAGCATGCAAGTTTATATTACATAAGCGATGTTTTAACAATAAAAACGAAAACAATAACATATTATTATTTTTAAATGCACCGAAACCTTCTTTTTCTACCACTATATATTTTACATATATTCATATGTTGTTTAAATTTCAGTGATTTATTGTCCCGATAATTAATAAAGTGTCTTGTCCAAAAATCATTATTATTACCTATCTGGTGGTGAAAATAACATTCATAAGTAGATAAAAATAGCTTCAATAATATTTTCTTATGCACAGTGTGTGTATGTGCTGAATGAAAACTATTGTTACGTCGTAATTATTTTACCATTTTAAATTATATATTACCTTTACATTAATTTATCACTATTAATGTATTATTGTTATGTAATTTGTATTGGTTCTTTTTAATACTGATAGGTCACTTTCGTTAATATTATTTAGACACATGTATTTTCATTATTTATTTTTAAATATTATCTGTGGGTAGTTTTCTTGTTATTATATTTTTAATAGCAGCATATTGTGAAGCGCCACAACCAATTATGGATGTGGCACTATATAAATAAAATATTATATTATAATAAAACTTATTATTTCCTGCAAATCACAGTGATGATAATAATTAATTATTATTATATTATTTATAAGTAATTAAACTATTTCGCGCGTGCGAATGCAGTAAAATGTTTTAATATTCGCGCGCACAAACGTGCCGTTTAACGGCATTTTGTGTAAACCTAACTTATACAACGATGTTATGGTACCGCAGAGGTCTAGTTGCGTATCAGCGCCTCTAGCGACTAACGTGGATTTGTGGAACCCCGTTAGCACACGACTACACGCTCTTGTTGTTAACTGCGCCAATGCACTTAATACGTACATTCCCAAAAAGCACTTCGGAATCTTCGTCATGACACACAAAAGTACATGCGATTTATTATTGTTGCGTAGGCTACCGATCTCGTATAAAACACGTGACCCAAAAAGCGCAAGACGCCGACAACTGCTGATGGTTTTGCCAGTTATACCCGGTGTAACGACGATTCTTTTGTGACGGATAAAAAAGACAAGTACGCATTTTCCAATTAAACTGACTGTGCGTACCAATTAAACTATTGAGACATATGCCGGCATTCTAAAATATCTTTAGCACATATTCAGCAAGTCGCTAAAAATGATGATAATATATCGTTCAGATAATCACCGCGGACATGCACGCTGACTCAATCGTTCGCGCCATCGTAGCCAAAGACGAACTACCCGCAACGGTAGATGCTCTACCGGCCGCCTTCGTGCGCAACACGCACGACGGCGACAGACCGGGCGAACATTAATATTTTGATAGCGCTGTACCATCGCTATTCTCGACACAGTTACGATAAGAATATTCGTAAATATGGCTTCGAAAACTCATAAGTAATGATTTTTGTAAATGCTATTCTCGAAACAGTTACGATAAGAATACATTCGTATATATGACGTATATTTCTTCGTAATTTACCATGATAGTGATATCAGTGAACATTTCAAATCAGTCAGATGATCATTTAAATGGTTCCACAGAATGCAGCATCCATAGAGGTGTACAACGTACACTTCTAATTTTGTTCTGATATATTTTTATTTCCCAAAAATTCTAACTTTTTAATCTCGGAAAAGTTAACACTGGTGTCTATTGGAATTCATGTCATTTTATTTCTTGTGACCTGTAATGGAAGACTTATAGTACATGCAGTTATCCGCCAGATGGCAGGTCATATCGTGCCTGCTTGCTAATTCCGGTTTTGAGAACAAGTCAGTCATGCCTGCATGTGCAAATAAGAATTAATATATCTATTGCCAATTAAATGCCTGTTCTGTTCATGGATTTAGCAGTAAGGGCAGACAAACATTCATCCAAATATAAAGGGAAATATAATGTTTGGGTGATAGCAATTAGTCGATATGAGGCTGAGCCAGACGGAAAGTTACAGAAGCCAACACTGGTCTGATAACAACAGGGTGGTAAAGCTCATTTCAAGAAGACGGGTTATAAATTAAAAACATTAATGGGGTTCCACAAACCCACGTTAGTCGCTAGAGGCGCCAATACGTAACTAGACCCTAGTTGCGTATCAGCGCCTCTAGCGACTAACGTGGATTTGTTTGTATATTTTGCTGAACGCGTGTTTAAATCATCCTCAATTAGCCATTGACCGTGCAAGCGTGTCGCCAGCGTGTATCCATATTTAGCTATGTGTGAGGTTTCGGAGTCATGCGAGTTCAACAGCTGATTGTAGAATGATTTAAACAAGCGTTCCGTAAAACGGTGCCGCATTTTACACACGTCAAAAATACGCAAAAGACGGCACAAAGACCCTAGTTGCGTCAGGGCGCCTTCTGTCGGATTAGTTATTGTGGTACCTCATTGGGACGTATGCAATATTGTGGAAATTTCCCGTGAATAGTACGGCTTTATTTCATGTAATCTCTCAGGTTGTATTAGTTTCTGCGGAGGAAGGAGACGCGTCGCGTCCAGAATATTAAGAACAGGTCAAATTCCGTGGTACTTAATTACAGATTTCTTACGTTCTAACCTAGCGTATTTTACCTTGTTACCAGCATTTATCACGTATGTAAGAGAGTTAGAATAAGACTTGCCCAATTGCCCAATCCAGTAAAATATGTTATTATGATTACTATTTAGTAATTAATAGTTTCCCTCTCACCTATATATATATATATATATATATATATATATATATATATATATATATATATATATATATATATACTATTAATTACTAAATAAGATAAAAATAGCTAGTTGAGCTAATTAAAAATAAACATAAGTGTGAAACGTGTAGAAAAACTAGACATCACAAGCAATCTTGAAATAATGTTCTAGCATCAGATTATGTGAGACAGACATCTCTATGTGTGTGTGACATGTATGATTTTCAGCAGTCCTTGCTTGCTGAAACAATTCCCATTTTATTCCCGTAACTCTCGCATCACGTTTCATCAGCATACATTTCAGATGTGTTAAAAACATTTCTTCAAAATGCGATATAATGATGATAATTTGTACTAAAAATACATGAAAATGCTAATCTTATTTACGTCGTGCCGATGACGTAATGGACCTTGTGCACTATGACGTCATTATCTGGGGAAGCCCTTCCGGCGCAATGCATTGTGCATTTTGTACTCGTCAAAATGTTGTTGTGCCGCCATTATCCCATGTTAAAAGGCCCGAGTTTTTTTTGGTGTCTCGCAAGATCTGGCTATCTCACAAACTGGCTATATAATAAGAAAAAGTAGTGAAAAAACTTTACGGCATATAATCAAAGTGTGTGAATCCGTCATCAAAGAGCGTCGGAACTGTTTGTTTCAGGGTGAAATGTCTCATGTTTAATGTCGGTTCAGTGAAGGGTTTGTGAGTTGAAAAGATGGCCTATGCCATATGCTAGTATGTACATTTCTTGATGAAACAAAGATATTGTATACCAATGACACAACTGTCCTTATTTGGAACAGTCAAATCACAGTAGCCTGGAATTGGGTGGATATTTTGTTAATGCTCCTTTACAGCAGTCACCCACAACTCTAAAACAATAGGTACCAACCGACCTGCATAGGGTCTAATCAGTGAATGTTTGTAAAAGATTTAGTATGTGCGTGTGTGTCATTAGAACATTATTGCGTGTATTGTAGACTATACAGTCAACATAATAGAAAATAACGCAATACTACGAAAAGGGGGCACTAAATTGCACTATTTATAAGCTTACGTATTCAGCAGTAAGTTATCGTCTTAGGTTATCGTCATAAGTGCAACATATCATACAAGTCTTAACATTAGCAACATTCGCCTAAATGTATTGCTCAGGGGTGACAATAAAATCAATATAGTTTATATTAGTAAAACATCAGCTGCAGTTAAGACGCACGGCTTTTGGCCTTTCTTAGCACAGCGTCGATATGATTTTTTATTTCCGCCTGTCTACTTTCCAATTTTTGGATGCAGATAACCGTTCTAACATTCTGTTTACAAACAAATGACGTACTACAATTATAACAATGCTTATCAGCTAAGACATATGGCAATCGCAGCTGCACAACACAAATCGACAGTACCTTATCGAAGATGAAGACGCTGTAGCGCTTACATTTTTCCGGCGTTATGAACGTTCCGATTGACGTTTCTGCGCATGCGAGATGTATGTAAAATCATCAATGTTAAGCGAAAAGACAACGCATTTATGGTATAAATACTACGGGTTGTTCGTTAGGATGAATATAACCTCTCAGCAAATTTATTTGTCGAAATTTAATACGAGGCAAACAAGTTTTGAGGCATATTTTGATAGCACGCGTAAATCACGCCATAATCCGTGAGTGATTTATACAAAACGTAATATTTTATTGCATTGAACAATATTTTAAGAAACTCTTCACAGTTATCATCACAGGAGAGTTAACGAACAACTCGTGGCATTTATATCGAAAATGCTTTGTTGTTTCGCTGGATATTTACATTTATTGCGCATGCGCAGAAACGTCAATCGGAACGTTTTTAACGACCGGAAAAATGTAAGCGCGACAACGCTACTGTCAAACCTGGCGACAGTCGCGTTCACAAGTTGACTTCAACGAAAATCTTGCTGTCAACGAGTATGGCATAACTAGTAATACAGGAAAGGTGACGTCACACGGTGCAACTTGGTTGCAACTAAGTTGCATGCAACAAAGTATAATTTCCCTTTAGGTGTTCTTCGAATTGTTTAACAGGAATACCTATTGAATCATTTATTGTTGTACCTATTCCAACAAATACTTCTGTGATATGTTTCATATGTGTTTCCTCATGTCCATTTATGATGAAGGTTTCAGGCAACTTAGATACTTATTTTTGTTTATGCATTGCTTGATGTAGTATAGCCCATGTTTCTTTAATGCTATGTTTGCGTATTTCTAGCATTTCTGCATAATAAGCACGTTTTGCTGCTTGTTTGACCTTATTAAAAACTCTAAAATATTCTTTGTATTTATTGATCGCTTCTGGGCTAGCTCTACTTAGTTTCTTTCGAAGTAACTTTGCTTTATTTAACGACGAAGTTAATATACCCGAAGTAATCCAAGGTTCTCGTTTAATATATTTCTTCTTAACCTTCACATGTTTAACTGGGCAGGATAGTTCGAAAAGTGATTTGTATATTATCATGAAATTTTCATAAGCATCATTCACATCAGCTGTTGATAACACATTTGAGAAATCGGCCATATGTCATTGATTTCTAAAGGATGCAATGTTTCTTGGGTTCAACTGTCGTACCTGCCTATATACTGATTTATACAACGTCATAACCCTCCTTGAAGCCCCATTTATGCATAATTGTCCTGCACATCTGGCATGTATAGTTTTGAATATTTTACGTCTCCCTCGAATTGTACTATAATGTCCATTATTCCTGGGGATAATAATAATTATGTAAATATGTGGTAGAACATGCACAGGCTTATCTGACATATTATTTACAATTTCTTTTATTATAGGGCTTGTGTGCTACGTATGGAACATATATACCGTAGATTATCTTAATAATAATAATAATAATAATAATAACTTCTTATGCGCCAATATCCTCGAAAATCAAGCTCAGTGGCGCGACAAAACCAAGGGGTTAAGCAATTGCGTAAACGTAGAACAGTGCGTGAGTCGTTGATGGATGGACGAAGGTTCTAGGAAGCTAAGGAGGATAGGCAGCATTAAAGAGATATGTTTTAGACGTCGGCGGAAGGAAACTATATTACCTTCCGACTTGACACTGACAGGAAGCGAATTCCACAGAGTTGGTGCAGCAACCGAGAAAGCTCGGGTCCCAGCTTTCGTCTTAACCCGAGGAATGTAAAGTGGGTTACTACTGGTTGAGCGTAGCTCTCTGGAATTCCTTGCTGGAGTTAGCATTGAGTTTAGATATGTTGGTTGTTTAGATGCGAGTGCTTGATAGGATATTGTGCAAATCTTGAAAATAATGCGATAATGCACAGGGAGCCAGTGCAATGATTTTAGAAGCGGCACCGAGCTAGAAAAACGAGGAGAACGGGTAACTACCCTTGCCAAGCAGTTCTGGACACGTTGAAGTCTTGCAATATCCTTGTTCGCAGTATTGTAAAACAGGTTGCAATAGCTGCTTTGAATGAAGTATCTAAAACATAAAATGATGAATTCTAAATCATGAAATTGACGCCACTGTTAACTGCGCCACATGTAAAGAACCCTTCGATAATATTTAAATGCCACGGATATTTTTGACCTGTCAAATAGTATGGTATAACCAGTAATACAATAATTCGCGACGCTCTTTGATGACGGATTCATACACTATGATTATGTGCCGTGAAGTTTTAATTACTTCCTTGTCTTGTTATAATAGCCAGTTTGTGACACAGCCAGATCTTGCAAGACACCCAAAAAACTCAGGCCTTTTAACATGGGATAATGGCGGCACAACAACATTTTTGACGAGTACAAAATGCACAATGCATTGCGGCGGAAGGGCTTCCCCGGATAATGGCGTCATGGTGAACAATGTTCATGCGGCAAAACAACATTTTGACGAGTACAAAATATCCACAATGCACTGCGGATGGACTTCCCTCGCTATAGTGCACAAGGTCCATAACGAATCGCTTGTGCTTTTGTGTGTCATGACGAAGATTCCAAAGTGCGTCTTCTGTGGATGTACGTGTTAAGTGCATTATCGCAGTTAGCAACAAGCGCGAGTAGTCGTGGGCTAATTCAACGAGAACTGAAACTTGGGAACGTCATTATATGCCTATTCGACGCGGATTATCTAACTTGTAAGATTATAAGTCTGGCAAAATAGTTTGACAGTCGGCAACACTCAGCCAGATACAGCCTGTATTTACCTGCCCAATTTTTGGGATGGCAATCCGTATTTTAGACCTACAACCTATTTTAGATCAACATAAAGAATATTATTTAGCAGTCTTTAGAATTCTAAATAAACCAGTAGATTTTTGAATACCACATAAGATATTCGTATAGAATTGCCTCGGAACGACTTTGATTTGATGTCATCCCTGAGTCGCTCAGCCACATTGCCTACCAGTTGCTCACTGCTGACACCGATGGAGGAGAGCGCTGCTTCGACATATGGACCACCCCCGCACTTGTCATAAAGTAGGTCGCTGTGGGTCATCTGAGGGCGGGACTGGAAGCCGATTTCCCCCTCAAACTCCCGGGCCAGGATGTCTTTGATGTAGGATGACTTGACCTCGGATGTTGGGAAACCATACCGAGAAATGATAGAGCTGTAGTCTCGTAGGAGGCTTTGCAGTGACCTTAGCTCATGCTCATCAAAGATAACTGTTCTGGTGTAATAGTATGAGCCTCACGGTCAGTGACATTTTGCAAGCGTGGGAATTTGTCATCTTCATACATTTTCTGGTAACTACGCACATATTTCAACCAGTATTTCCTGTGGTGTCTGATCTCAAGCGCGTAGGGCTGATCAGCTGCACAATCGATCAGACAGGTGATTCTATCTCGCATTCTCTGATCTTCCAAGGCCACCGTGTGACTGCCCATGCTTGATCGTACGAAATCAAGCACAGCTTTGATTTAGGATGTTTGGCCGGCTCCATCTTACAGCACCAGACACATTTTGTTTTATCATATATTAGCCCTAGATTCGATCGAAGCTGCTAGACAGCTGGAGCCGCAGCTGGGGAACAAGGATAAGATATAGACAAATACTTATATTTATTATACAAAAAAGAGAACAATTAATTGAACAGTGTATCTCACTCCGAAAATGGCAATTTACATTCATGCCTATTTGTTCTCTTAATGGCCGTGTTCCATATATTTCTCTTTCTACATGTACACAGTAAATGTATATAAACAAACTTAAGTGTAGAATCATATAACCAGGAATTACGAGAACTAAAATGTATGACAATATCATATTAATACGTTTATTTGTTAGGAAGCCAGGTACAAAACATTGGACAATATATCGAAAATTCAGTTCGGTTTCGCAGTTGACATCTCACAACAGGTGTTATAATTACCTTAATATGTAATCAATATATTTATATAATATATCAAAATGATGTACATTCATTTACTTACTGAATATTGCAAAACAATAGTTAAATAGTGCTACGCTATACGCAATCACGAGCCAAACATGTACCCCATCTCCTAAGTGTTGCGCAATCGTGATGTGACGCAAATCGGAGTGAATGTCATTGATTGTATCATTTTCGCGTTTCTTAGGGTAATAATTCACCATTAAAGACAATCCTGGTGCATACCTACTACTGGTTTTTAATGCGATGTTTGCTAAGCAATATAACATTATGATAACACTCATTATTCGAAATAAAAACACATCTTAAACATTGTTCTGAGTCATCTGTGTCACTCTTGTCACAGCCACTGTTTTCAACAAGAGTCCGAACAGGTATTACTCGCCTACATTTGATATCTTTCCCATCGTATGCCCAAGCAACACAACATGGCACTTGACAATTACACTTATATTCAGGCCTAAAGGTGTCTGAATGACCGTTAAGTCACAATGGCTAATTATGAAATATTCATAGTTTATTTAATAAATTTAGCTAGTTTCTGTATCACAATATATCCAGAATAGTGAGACGAATAAAGACCACAAATATATTATCGAAATGTATATATTTTTAAGGCAACGAGAAATAAACAATTGAAGAATAAGTAGAAAAACATTTCGTTTTTTTCGTCGATTTCATATAAATGTACCGTAGTCACATTACTACATATTCAAAATATATGGTTAACATATCAAAGGTATCCCCATTCATTCCTCTGTTGATTTATACCACATAATTGTAAAATATATCTGACATCACCTGTTCTTGAATCATCATACACTGTATACTTCTCCCCCTCATTTTGGTTTAACGCTAGATGTTAACATCATCCCTGGAATAATTTGAATATATATATGTATATATATATGATATATATATATATATATATATATATATATATATATATATATATATATATATGTTATACGTATCTGTAAAACATGTATTCAAACTTTATAACATACCTCATGTATTTGAAAACAAGAATACATTATATTTAATTTACATATTATACGCAACGTATATATATATATATATATATATATATATATATATATATATATATATATATTATATATATATTGTGTGTTGTATATATATATATATTATATATATATATATATATATATATATATATATAATATATATATACATATATATATATATATATACGTTGCGTATAATATGTAAATTAAATATAATGTATTCTTGTTTTCAAATACATGAGGTATGTTATAAAGTTTTGAATAACATGTTTTACAGAGTATCAGTCATTTTAACTTATTTTGGTGTCCACCGTGTTTTACCGACACTAAATACGAAACTAACCAAATATAAAAACGGACACTTATATGACAGCATTATTGTTGACGTTTAAAAATGGTAACTTGTCGTCTGCATAAACTAGTTTGATTCTTGAAGATAACAATTTGGTGACGGCAAGAACGAAGATTTTCGCACTGTTATCATCATAACGTATTGAAACTTTTATTGTCGAGCTTCTCCAATTGATACACGCTACAACTCTTTGTGCGAAAAGCGTAAAGCCAGATCACTTGAAAAGACGAGGACTGTAGATATGCAACCTATGTGTGATCAATACTTCCAGTTGATGATTGTGGCATGGCAATTTTGCCGTTCGTCACCCATAAAGAAAGTAGAGCTCGAAGGCAACCACTGTGAAGGTTTGAATGCTTTCTTCACAACACTGGCGTCAACAGTGCCAGCCACATGCTTTACATATGGTGTAATGATCCATTCTGGTTAAATAGATCCGCTTAGAATATGCAGCAATGCTGGCCAATAAGTTTGGGGTGAAACACACAGTAGTTATGGCTGATCAGGCTTTGCATGATATTTCGAATGGGCTACGGGAGCAAGCTTCCCCTGGAATCTTATTGTCATGTGTGTGAAGTTTCATTTCGCTGGAAACGTTACGGACGCTGTTGGAAAATTATGTGGAACAGTGATGCTGAAGACATCTTTATAGAAACTGGTTTGTGCAAGCAAGGAACGGCTAACAAAGCTTTTGCGTCAGCAGGTGATTACCTCCAAAGTATGCGCGAACACAAATTACTACGGGAGGCAATGGCTAATATACACACGGATGCATTTGAACAGTGGCAACTGGAAAGGAATGATGATGCACAACTCAGTGGACTGGCTGTTGACTTGCAAAACATTTGCGACATACTGTGCATATTGCAAACCGATGGATCAAACACTAATGAAACTCGCTTCCTTTTGACTCCTTATTCAAACTACATGATCAGATGGTCATCTACGATGACGAAAACAAGACGTCACCTACCCAGGTTTTCTGAAGAACCTACAGCAAAACGATTGACATTCTTATCAGGTTCATGGCATCTTACCGTGCAGGCAATTGGGATAACATTGGTTTAGTCTAATAACATGCTCTCATTTGCTGTTGCTGCTGGTAACCACAACTACATTTATTCGCTGCCACTGTGCCCAAAGGAAATGAACAACCTGAAGAACCCTGCACCATATGTATATCAGTACTTCACGAAAGGTCAACATGGTGTGCGAAAAAAGCTGGGTCATCCAAAGGTGTCACTTCTGATATGGCTCATGGGCAGACATACAACATAGATGTGAATGAAAGTGCGAGTGGGCTTACATAAATACCCCTGGATGCTAAAGCACGAACCAAGTAGCTTTACACAAAGCCTATGTAATCTGAGATATCATTCCATATCAAAGAAATTATGAACCATCCGCAGGCGGGGAGTGTCTAACAATACCACGAATCTGGAAACCAGGAAATGATCAAACAAGCATGCAAACAAAACAGCACATGATCAATCCAGTCACGGTAGACTACAGCAACATGCTTAAATATTGCCACGAAACAGGGAGCCACTGTAACCATCATGAAAACTCTGGAAACTGCTGAATATATTTGCAAAACTGAGCTCCAGAAATGTTTGAATGACAACTCAAAGTCCCAAAGGTACGTGACAGCATATTTGAAGAACTGCATCCTCAATAACATCTTACTGTACCGCAGAAGCAGACGTAGTAGCTGACCAATGAAGTTGCTTCTTCATCAGAAAGCTGTTGGGAAAGATGTCAATCTTGAAGAAACCATCGGGGAATATGAATGTTCTAAGATACCGCAAGCTTCGTTTGAGTCAAATGGATCGATGCGTCGTGGCTGTAAGGCATGATGGTTGACAGCTGTGCTGAAAGAGACTCACTTGAAGATGAAAGAGAAATTATTAGATATCGGTTGGAATGTGGAAAGAGAAATATATACGACGGGGCCATTAAGGGCCTGGATATAAGTAAAAATTTCGGAGTGGGGTACATTGATTTGAAAGGGTTGCCCTCTGGGATATTATTCGGGAGGGTTTGAAGTTTAATAAAAATACAGGACAACAAAAAAATAGCACGAGGTGTCCACTACCTCCAAAATTTGGACCCGTGCGACCCGACTTTAATTTTGCTGTGTTGAGCTTGGTCGGCTTACTTGTTCCTTGTCTGTTTTGCTTTTGTCGTATTCTGAAAGCCAATTTTGACATCAGCATCTGGTGATCGGTCCAGCAGTTCGCTCCACGCATGCCTCTGGTACTGTGGATGAAGTCGATCATATGCCAGTGTCCGGAACGAGGATGCATCCTAGTGGTCTTGCCTTGATCCTTCTGCTTGAACATGGTGTTCGTCAATATCAGTTCGATATGACAGAACAGAGCCACTAGAAGCTCGCCATTGGAGTTGCATTTCCCAATCCCAGGTTTGCTCATGACCAAGGGCCACTTGTCATTTTCTATTCCTGTCCTCGCATTGAAGTAGCCTATCAGCAGTAGCTTATCTGTACGAGGGATGTCACTGAACACACTTGCCAGCTGGTTGTAGAAGGCCTCCTTATTTTCATCTGGGTGTGTCATTGTTGGAGCGTACACGCTGATAATTGTAGCAACGTTGTTCTTGCTCAGAGGTAGTCTCATCGTCATTATTCTGTCACTTACTGGCCGTGGCATTTCTCTCAGCTTTGTGACGATGTCCTTTTTGATAGCAAAGCCCACTCCAGCCTCCCTTCTTTCTCCTTCGGGTTTGCCACTCCAGTTGAAAGAGTTACAAGTCGTTGAGACTACCAGACTCTGAGAACCTTGTTTCACTTAGGGCGGTGATGTTGATGTTGTATTTGACAAGTTCCATTGCTACTAGTGCCGTACGTCTTTCTGGTCGGTCAGCTGCTACTCGGTCGAGGAGAGTCCTGACGTTCCATTGTGCAATTGTCAGTAGTTGTCATCTTTTTCCTAGCTGATATTCTACTGTCGACGGAAGATGAGGTCGAGCAGCACGGTGTCCTTGGTAACCCGGGCGACGGTCGATCAGGTATGGTGTTTCGTGCAGTTGTACATTTCATGGAAGCTGCCAGCAAAAAGTGTTGAAGTTCGGCTGGCTTTTGCAAGCTACTAGCGGCTCTCTCTCTCTCTCTCTCAGGGAGCAAATAGAGGTCTCACACGGGCAAGAACATGTCAAGACAGGCGCAAACTATTTGTCCCTGCAGTGGCTGGTCGAGTTTTCTGGTTAGGGATTGCTCCCTTAGCCTTCGGTTCTGTCAAGAACCTATACCACAAGGCAATGGTGTACAACTCTGCATGGCAGGAGCGCTAAACTCCCTGAGGTATTAGAATACCTGACGTACTACAACACCTACATACCTATTAATATCTACACACTGACCTACATTCTATTTACAGATTTTGGAGGATTATGTTTAAATATGAAGTACATAGTCATGATACAAGAGACAAAAATAAAATATACACTTTTCAAGTTAAACATGCTTTTGCAAAGAAATGTCTCAGGCATTCTTTGCCATTATTATTCAACAACCTACCTGAAATAGTTAAAGAAAAACTTAACTCACATAGTATTGTATTTCTTACAAAATTATTATGTAGCATGCAGTATATAAAACTGTTGTGTATGTATGCAAAATTAAGAATAAAAACCCACCTATCAACTATATGTTGTATGTATATTTAAAACAGTGCCTCCCTCTCTGTCTCTCTCTCTGTCTCTCTCTCTTCCTCTCTTTCACTCTCTCTCTCTCTCTCTCTCTCTCTCTCTCTCTCTCTCTCTCTCTCTCTCTCTCTCTCTCTCTCTCTCTCTCTCTCTCTCTCTCTCTCTCTCTCTCTCTCCTCCTCCCTCTCTCCCTCCCTCCCTCCTCCTCTCCTCCCTCCTCCCTCCCTCCCTCCCTCCCTCCCTCCCTCCCTCCCTCCCTCCCTCCCTCCCTCCCTCCCTCCCTCCCTCCCTCCCTCCCTCCCTCCCTCCCTCCTCCCTCCTCCCTCCCTCCCTCCCTCTCTCTCTCTCTCTCTCTCTCTCTCCCTCTCTCTCTCTCTCTCTCTCTGATAATTTGTTTTAGATGATGAAATAATTGTGTACATGAAATTTTCTGAAAGGTGCCTCCTCAATAGCGACTAGCATGGTCTTAGAGGAGTATCCTGACTTGTATTGTTAGTTATTTACATTATCCATGTGTGCTGTGATTTTTATATTTGTATTGGTTCTGAGTTGTTTGACATAGATATAGTGTATGCATTATTTGAAATACTGGTCGAATAAACCAGAATTCTTCTTCTTCAAACAGTTAGTTATTTCTATCCAAACATTTTAACAACAGACATAGAGGTCATCAAAATGACCTGGCTATGACTAAATGATGGTCAGAGGGATCTAAAATATGGTTGGTTTGCAACATACACTCATGAATGTAAACTGATACACCCAAATCAATTTCACCCAATTTTGGCATGGTATTTTACACACAAATAAACGATTTTAGTTACACTCTACACATCTGGGATTTAGGCAATGCACATGGTTAAGGTAGCTAAATAGATAGTGTTTAGATATCACAGATTTGAATTTATGTCGGGATTGGATATTTTGAATCTTATAATCAAAGTTATTCCATAGTTTTGTAAAATGATGTAAAGGTAACTTAGAAGAAAATGTGTTCTGGGCTTTCCTGTACGTTATGCTATGCTATGCTATGGTTATGCTATCTGGTAATTCTGATGTTAGTGGCTAGATTATTTGTTGGTATATAATGTTCGAAGGATTTAGGCAGTGTTTTATGGTAATATTCAAACATAAATAATGAGACATGCAACTTGTGTATATCAGTGATTTTAAGTATATTTTCAGATTTAAAAATAGGATCGGTGTGACTTCATCTTTTGTTGTTAATTATTCGTAACGCACGTTTTGGTCAGGTTTGCAACTTTATTACTGTGTTTCCATTACCCCAAGCGTGTATACTATAAGTTAAATGACTTTGAATTAAAGTATAATAGAGAGTGTTTAAGGCATTATGTGGCAAGAAATGTTCAATCTGTTAATTGCAGAAATTGCTCTAGATATCTTAGAACTGACTATATGAATATGTTTTTTCCATGTTAATTGTTTACCAATATATATTCCTAAAAACTTGACCGATTCGTCTTTGTTATCCTTTCCAATATGATTAACATTGTCATTGTTTATTTTGATACAGTTATTTACCTGATATTTGTTATTCGGTGGGCTAAATATGCAAAAACTTTTTTTTAAACATTCAATGCGAGTTTATTAGCACACAAATGTTTTAATTCTTGGTTTATGTTGTTAATTAAAGTTTTTTGCTAGGTCAAGTCAAAGTCAAACCATTTTTTAACATGTTTTAAAATGTTGGTATATGGGTTGAGATAATACACTTGGAAGATCGTCAGGTATCAAGGTCGGATCAAAGTTTGTTGAACTCTATCTTTGGATGTGAACGTCAATTTGACCTACATTTTGGTGAGAAGCATAGGCTCGTGTTCATAAACCAACACACCAAATTTCATCAATATCGAAGACAGTCATGTAAATTCATGATTGATTTGACATGGAATGTCCCCGTGGATACTTATACATACACATACACATACACACGTACACACTAAGGATGGGACGAATCTGGAATTTAATTCAATCGAATATCGATTCGAATATCCTCGACATTTCGAATACGAATCGAATACGAATATTCAGTGGCTTCAAATTCGTCTAGAATTCTTAACAGTGTCGAGATGTCTTGCCGGGATGCGACGTCATCTCGTGGCCATGGGCACAAGTCCGTGCCGGAGTCGTCGGCTTCGATCACTTTGTTTACTTTCTGACATAACCATAACATGTTTTCTTACAGCCGCCAAACGTATTATCACATATCTCATGTGCATATACACACACACTAGGTTACAAAATAAAACCATTTACATTCCTGTACAGAATAAAATTAAGAAAACAAACTCGTGCAAAACTCGACATGATCTACTGGGTCTACGGCGGCTATGCATAGCTCGGTGATAACCGTAACATCGGTAATTTATCGCAGGCGTCGCTAAATAAATGACCTTCACTAATTCCGGTTTTATGCTAACCTTAAAGTAACCGTAACACTAACTAAGCCTAAGCTAACTTCAGTTAATCCTAAACTTACCCGAAACCCTAATCTTAAACCTTAAGCCGATACTGCTAACAAAAGACCAATCGACACAATAACGATATTACGCTTGACGGCAAGCTACGAGTAGCGGCCACGGACGGCGATGACCCCGCGTTGCCGGCGAGTTTTACCCGAGTTTGTTTTGTGAAGTTTATTTGTTTATGTAATGTTAATGATTTAGGGTGCGAAATAAATCCAGTCCGATCGTCCGGGACGAGTAGCTCGGACTAGTACAGTTTTAGTAGAGTAGTCCGGTCGGAGTAGGTATGACTTGAAAGTGGCAGTATTACTTTTAGTAAAACAATAGACCAATATGATAGAGCATACACTACACTATTCCAATATATGTGTGTTTATATATATATATATATATATATATATATATATATATATATACTATATATATATATATATATATATATATATATATATATATATATATATATATATAGATATGTTTAATTAATATGTAATAATGTATAAGGACTAGTAAAACCAATTAGGACTAGTCCTTAACATTATTACATATTAATTAACATATTATATATATATATATATATATATATATATATATATATATATATATTGGAATATTGTAGTGTATGCTCTAAAGATTTTAAGGACTAGTAAAACCAATTCAGGACTAGTCGTCTAAAGGTCAGCTAGTCCGACGGACTACCAGCTCGCGAAAGGTATCGTGCACCCTGCACATACATACATACATGCATGCATGCATGCATGCATGCATGCATGCTTGCATACATACATACATACAGACATACAGACAGACAGACAGACAGACAGACAGACAGACAACCATACATACATACGTACATACGTACAGACGTACAGATATACACATACTGTCTTTCACACATACATGT